>WAAD01017959.1:72367-94531 GCA_013389945.1 Fregata magnificens | reverse complement strand
CTGTCCCATCGGCAGAGAACCCCGCGCTGTATATACTATATACCCATCTAAACACCTATACATTTATTTTGGGGTAGCGCGGAGTTTTCCCCCGCTCGGTTGAGGCTCTGCTCCATCCTCGCGGCTGCGGTTCCAATTTTCTGATGTTGAAAGAAAGGCGGGGAGGAGGGGTGGAGGGGGCGAGCCTTGCCGGCTCGCTCTTCCCCAAATCTCCCCGGCTGGGGATGCTTTCCCGTCGCTACAGCAACACCTACCGACGGGCGCACGGATGGACCGACGGACGGGGAGCACCCCCCCCACCCCCCGAAATAAAAAATCAGGGCTTTTACTGCGCACTGGAGAAAAAGAAAGAAAGAAAAAAAAAAAAAAAAAAAAAAAAAAAAAAAAAACCCCCAAACTACTAAGTTTTCTTAGTGTGGGCCATTTTTTTTTTTTTTTTTTGCTTCCCCCGGCATCCTCCAAAGTGTCTGTCACCTCCGAGTTACATAATGTCGCTGTAGGAAGAGGCTGACACATAGGGACAGCCCTTTCCTAAAGCAGCCCTGCCTTACTAACGTCTGTAATGACACCGCCTCGGTGGGATGGAGAGAAAACCCTCACGGCCATTTACAAACCTCAAAGTCTTGTCATTTGTTACGGCAAACTCATCAGCAATTTATTTATTTTATTTTTCCCACGATATTTTAAGTTTTTGGGGTTGGTTTTTTTTTTTTTGCCTCCCCCCCCCCCCCCTGAGCAATTTGCAGATGAGGCCCGTGAAGGTTGGGCGGGGGGGATTTATTTTTGGGATGGCGCGTTTGTTCTCCGCGTGGACAGACTCTGCAGCTCCCGGCAAGCCTTTAATAATTCAGCGCAGGAAATGCGTGCGTATATATAGCAGGCAAGGTAACGCACAGCGTGTACCTACAGGAGGACAAATATGGAAACCTGGTGTGAATTATTCATGAGGTGTAATCAAATAGAGGATTTTCCTAGACAAAGCACACTTCGCTGTTTTCATATTTATTACGGCACAATCTGCGCCGGGTACATTTGAACCTCGTTTCGCTTGGGCCGTGTCAGATAACCTTTAATGTATTTGCTAACGCTTCTTATTTGCCTTTCAAGCTGTCAGCGAGAAATAAGGGCTTGATAGAAAAAAATCTTGAAAAGCCTTTTTCTTTGTGGCCTTCTGAAAATTAGTAGATGGAGCAAATGCTTCTGATGCTCCTCCCGGGGAAGGTGTTTTGCCTGTTCAGTCTCCGGCAGGAGAATAAACTCGTGGTGCTACAAACTGATTCATGCTCCTGCTCCGTGGCACGGGGTACTTTGGGTTTTG
Source organism: Fregata magnificens (assembly GCA_013389945.1). Classification (NCBI taxonomy): domain Eukaryota; kingdom Metazoa; phylum Chordata; class Aves; order Suliformes; family Fregatidae; genus Fregata; species Fregata magnificens. The sequence continues at coordinate 93,213 of WAAD01017959.1, read as the reverse complement.
CTGTTGCATAGTGGGCAGAGGCTATTTTTAACCGGAGCGAGGTTATGAAACCTTAGACCCAGCTGGGTGAAAATAATCTGGTCTGAACTGGAAAGCACAGCTTGCGTGGCTGGGAACACGCGTGGGACTGTTCCCTGGAGGGTCCCGATGGGATGATCCCGCTCGCCTTGGCCCCGGTCAGCCCTGAAATTGGGAACTGTTGTCATCGTGGAGGCTGTCACAGCGGCGCTGGGGAAACCACTTAAGTAAATATGCAAAGAATTAAAATAGTTAAATGAACAAGCAATGAATCAGTGTTGATAGTGCGGTGATTATTAAGTAACCCAGAGGCGTTACTGGAATCACTGCTGCTGTTAGACATCAAATATCTGGGATAGCTAAACGGGAAGCTCAGCTCCGCACCAGTTTTTGGCGATACTCGCACCAAGGTCGCCTGACCCACAATAAACAGCGGCGTGCAAATAAACACCGACCCCAAAAACTCCCCCAGGTTTGCTCCGTGAGTCGCTTTCGGAGTCGTACCTGGCTAAAATATGCAGTGGTGTTTTTTTAAACTAATATTTACTCCTGCTAGACCTGCACAGCCACTGCGGCTCTGGGGGAGGGAGCGGGAGCCGCTCTGACTCACGGCTCAGCAGAGTTGTTCACTCGCTGCCGGCGCCCGAGCCCTCGTCCTGGTGTGCCAGGAAGAGTCCACCTTGGCTTCCCGGGCTGCAGGCAGATGGCTGTGCTTGTAAAGTCAGCAAACCAGCTCGAAAAGTCACTGGAAAATAAATACTTTTAATGCATTGCACTGAGGTTTGGGGGGGGTTTTGCTGGGTTTTTTTTTTTGTTTTACCCAAATTACTTTGCAGAAGAAAGTTTGCTTTCAATAGCTCATGCACAGATTTGGGATCCTTCCATTCTTTAGGATCCTCCACCGATGGAAACCCCAAAATGTAAAATATCCTTGCTCGTGGGTGTTCCCCTGCGATACCATGGGAGTTGTGGCACAAGCACACGCAGCCGCTGGACTTGCTGGGAGAAGTTTCCTTTGCCTTGCTTGCACTGCTGTGTTCGCCTGCCTGGTGCAAAGCACGTATACAGCCCCAATGTATAACACCGAAACGTTTTCTCCGCATACTTCTGCACAAAGCCATGATGTCTCTTTGTGCAGTCTCTTAAGAACAGACTAACTGGACACTGGTAGGGGTTTTAGTTGCCTTCCTCTGCGCTTGGCTAAACAAATGCCAAACCTTCTTAAATCTAAATTACTCGAAATATTTACTGTTGAGACGTCGTCCAAGAGGAGGATAGTTAAAACATTAATTCCTTGCATTCCAGTGTATTAGGGCTTTACCCTGCGACTTGCCGAGCACCAGAAATGGGACTCTGCAGAGTCGATTCCCCAGCTAGACAGCCACCCCCCGACTCCCCCCACCCAAACTTTAATGCTTTAAAAAAAAAAAGAAAAAGAGGAGGGAGAGAAAAAGAAAGGAATGCACATCTGGGCTAAATATTTGTTAGAAAGTATTCCCAGGATAGTGGGAGTTCTGGTGCCAGAGAGGAATTCCTGCGGGTTTGATCCATTGCATTATGTACTTGTTCCAAAAGCTGTTTTCAGTAAAATAGATGAGTAAGAAGTCTTAGCCAAGAACAGAATGTCTTTTTTGGCAACTAAAAGGAAGATAGGATTATTTTATTTCAGGTTATGTAAAAAAAGGAGGAAAAAAAAAAAAAATGGAAGGAGAAGGTGGTAAAATCCTGTGCTTGGTCGTGCCTGCAGAGATTTGCAATGGCAAGCTCAGATATATATATATATTTTTTTTTCTTTCATGCTGCTGTGCACATTTTTGTGACTTCTTTGTAAGGCATCGATGTGGATTTAAGATTACTTGCAGAATTACTGCAATTAAAATATCCTCGCTGTGTCTGAATTGGCATCTGGGTTTTTTTGGCTGAGCGGCCAGCGGTTTCGGCAACATGGCTTTCAAGGCAGCATCCAAATCGCTGGCGTGAATTCTGCTCCCAAGGGGCAGGAGGGCAGGAGAGGATCGTCTTCGCCTTGACAGCGAAACCCCTATCTGGAGGATTTTTTGGGGGTGGATACAAGTAGGCACCGATGGGTACAGCCCCACTGCATCGCGTATAGCTCCTGAGAAGGATTTGAAAGCTTGACCTGGAAAATGTCGCAGCCATAAATCAGCAGAGGGTGAAGGCGTTACAGGGGAAAATTAATGTGTTTTGGCTGGTGGGCAACAGGTTCACCAGCTTTTTCCCGTTAATTGAGAATCATGTTTGCACGACACCTACTTTGCATTAACAAAACAATAGGTGTTTTGAATAAGACAGCATGCCAAAGGTGGTTTTTTTCTACGCATTTGGCTTATTCTCATAGATGGGAGATGCACACACCTCCCTCCATCCTTCTGCCAGACATGGCTCATCAGCGATGATAATATTTAAAAAAAAAAAAAAAATTTTTAAATTGCACCATCTTATACACAGCTTGTCTTGGCTCTGGTTTGGTGTTTGTGTTAATTCGGTTAGCTCGCTTGAGGAAAACACTTTGTTTTTTCTTGCTCTGTGGTTTTGGGGGGAGGCGGCGTGGCTCGTGATGGGTACTGTTGGGTTTGCAAGTGACCTGAGTGTCAGGGCTGCATCACTCTGCAGCATCGTGATGTCCACCTTCTGGCTTCTCTGGGAGTCCTGCAGACCAGGTAAATCCCAGTAGAAATGGATGCTGCATGGGGTTGGTTTTTTTTTTTTTTTTTTGGTCCGAACCTGGGAATTATCCCCATTTCAGCAGTGTCACCTTGGCTGCTCCACCGCCCTCCGGCATCTCCCGCGAGGCTTGGATCTCCGAGGGCGTTTGCCGTTGGACATGTGTCCTATGGGTTTTTCAGGGAGCTGGTTCCTCCATCCCTAGGCTAGACAGTTGCATCCTTCACCGGCAACATCGGAGGTGTCCGAGGGGGTCAGCTGGTATGAGCAACCCTCCGGCTGCAGCCCAGGCTTTGATTCGGACACCTGCCATGGATTTGGAGGGTTTCTCTGCTCCTGGTTGTTTCTTAAAGCAAACGTGAGACAGAGCAGAAGCCACAAAAAAAAATAAAAGGTTTGTAAATGCAGCCAGGTAGCTGGTTTGGGCGTCGTGGCTGCCTGCGAGCTCACGCAGGCGGGAAAGGGGTTAATCCAGGTGTCAGGTAGGATGTGTGCTGCTGGGGCTGGAGGGTGGCCAAATCCACCTTCTCCCCATCTGTTTTGGATTAAGGCCAAAAAAACCAACAACCCCTCAGTGGCAAAACCACCTGCAGCTCCGGGGCTGCTGAGGAGGAGGAGGGATGGAGGGGATCGCCTCTCCCCGGCCCCCAGGTTCAGGGGGCGGTGGGGGATGCACTAGCCCCGTAGGCGCACGTTGCAGTGAATGATTAACTTCTTCAGGCCAAGGAACTGCTTCATCCAGGGATTTTTTTGACCTTTTAGGGGACTATTGTCTCCTGGGAAGCTGTTGGTAAACATAATTAATGAGGGCTGGCGCAGGGCTTTGAAGGCACCGCGTGTGCTCCTGTCCTGCTCTGTGTTACTGTGCAGCACTGTTGAGATATTGAAAAGCCCATCGTTGGGAGGCTTTGAAGCCGGTGTGGTTTCTGTGCCGCTTGCTCAGGGCCGTCAGGAGGGCGGGTTTGGTGTTTTTTTTTCTTTTTCAGAGACTTAAATTAACTTCAGACATGCAAAAGAGGGTGAGAAAGTGCTACGGTTATAAAGAACAAATTTGGCTGGTGGAGGAGTTTCAGCTGGCGGGAGGGGATGGGGACCGGGTGTCTGGCTCCCCTGTATCTGCACTTGCACCGTCCCGGGGCTGTATGTGTCTGAGGCATCCCGGTGTCATCTGAATTTCAGGGATGCTTTAGGTTTTGCCTGTTACCTCTGGTTTTATTGACGCACCGGGGTGGCCGGTAGCATCCGGCAGTGCTGGGGCTCTCCCCTCCTTGCTGGAGGGAGTTTCTGGGCTGGGGATGCATCTCTCCCACCAAGGTTGTGCCTTACAGCCCAGTGGGATGGGGTCAGAGCAAGTCACTCCTCCGGCAGCAGCCTGGTTCTCAGCTTTGGGTATGGCTCACTGGCTTCAAAATAAGCTGGCAGTGATTTCTGCAGAAGCAGGGGCATCTGGTGCGGTGTTGCCAGCATCTAAAAGGAGAAACGGTCCATCGTCCATGCAAGAGCGTCCCAGGTTAGGTGGGCTCTGATATCCATTAGCCTATTGTAGGCAAAGTGTGTAGCTTTTGCGCAATTTCAGGAGACAAAAACCCCACAAACTTTCTGAAAGCAAAGGTTAAAACATGCAACAAAGTTATTTTTGTTTTTTCTTTTTTTTTTTTTTTCTTGAGATGAGCAGGGGAAAAGCATGCAGGAAATTTAGGAATCTAGGCAAGTACAGAGCTCCTTTGTTTTTAATTAGCTGTGTTGTTTTTAATTGCTACTATGCTTGATACATAACCCAGCCTAAACAAGAATAGCTTATTGAATGGGGGACTGACTATGAAAGGCACCGTGAGGAGAAGGGCTGTTCTTCACAGTTGATATATTTGTATTTCAGTGCTTCATTTAATAAGTCTGTTTCCCTAGGGGGCTGTAGCAAGTAAATCATGCCAACAGATTGTTCTCTGCAAACCAGCTTATTTTTGTAATTAGCAAGACGTTAAAGCTGTAACTGCATAGAAAGCGATGTGGGTAAGGAGTTAACATAAAAGAATTAGTAAGCAAAATGTAATACTTATTGTTTGATAACATTTCTGTTGATTGAATTGGTTTCCGGACGGTTTGTTGTCTGCAATAGTCGGGTTTTCTGCAGCGTCGTAAAATGGGAGAGAAATTCAGCAGGTGTGCACAGCAAGCGTAGTAAAGTGTGGCTTTTTGGGGGAGAGCACTTTTTGGGAATCACACTTGCATGGCCAGGTGGACCTGGTGGAGAAGTCTTGCTGGGGGTTAAAGCCATCCTGCTCATCACCAGAAATTGCCAATATTTCCCTCGCTGTAATTTGCTTTTTCTCCTTTGTTTTCCAGTTATATGAAAATTACGGCATCACCATGAGCGGGGTATTGAAAAGGAAGTACGAAGAGCTGGGGGATGACAGCACCTACTGCTCCTCCTCTTCCTGCTCCCCCCTCTCCTCCTCGGCATCCTCGGGCTGGGAGTCGGATGAGGAGAGCTCCCGCGGAGAGCCCAAGCCCAGCTCTGCCTTAACACCCAGCTTCACACGTGAGTATCTCCGGCAGCCCCTTTCCTGGGATCAGACATGCCCACGCATGGTTTTTTTGTAGCGTGGTGGTGGGTCGTCACCTCTGTCCCTGCAGAGACCCCCTTGGAGCACACCTTCAGGGGTGGAAGTGGCTGTAACGCCAGCTCCCTGTCATTAAACCAATTTATCTTCTTTTTATAATTGGACAGCGTCTTCAGGGTAGTATTTCTCAGCCCTTCCTCCCAGCATTTATCATTGCTTTTATAATGTTTTTGCTGAAGTCCAAATTTCCAGGAATAGAAACCCAAAGACCTGGGTGTGCAGAGACATGCAGGTGCATCCGAGCCAGTGCTGTAGGACCGTCCCACCATCCCTCAATCCCCTGTCAAGCTATTCTGTAGACAACGACTAAACAGACAGCAAAGGCCCATAATAACACTGTTTTTTAAAAATGGTTAACCAGTAGCGTAATTACCATTTCAGAACCCGCTTCCTACGTAAGTTGGGTACTTTGCCAAAGAACATGACAGTTTGACATTGCCTCCGCTGTTAGTACAGATAAATGGTATTTTGTTTTCCCAGCAATATCAATTTTGAGAGCTTTTAGGAAAACACACAGAAGACAAGGTTGTAAAATCCTGTATCTGCCATGTGAAGGGAAAAATAAAAAATACAATAGGGGAACATCTTCACGGAGGAGAAATAGTCCAACCTAGTAAATTATACTGAACACCCACTGTATATAGCAGTTAAGGTCCACTTAGCAGACATACACAAACATGCAGTGGTCTGAAAAGGCTTTAGAAGTCTTGTAATAATAAAGAGTCTCATTCTTGCTTGTCTTCCCAGGTTTTGTGACAAAACAATGAACTTTTTGTATTCTCTGGCTCAATTGGAAAAGGGTCAGGAATGGGAAAACAATTTTGGAGGAGGGGTGCGGGGAGAGAGAAGCAAATGCCAAAGTGCAGCAGCTCAGCCGAGAGATGATCGCGGTGGTTAACTTGCCTTTTGATAAAGAGCTAATGTTTTAGAAGATTGAGTCAAGGTTATTATGAAAATGCAACGTGCAGTGCAAAGATATCATCAAAGCGACTGCAGAGCCCAGCGTGAAACCCTCAGCTATTTAGCAGAAGCTGCTGACACAGCTGGGTGAACACTTTTTTTTTTTCATATGAAACTGAAATGATATATTTTGGCAAGCGAGACTTGTGAAACGTGGGTGCAGCTAACTGTCCCGTCTTGCACTTTCCCAGCCTTCGGGGCCAGCCAAACCAGCCGAGCCCCTTGGGTTTTCAGCAGTCCTTTCGGTTGGCTCCCCGCAGTACGGCTGCCTGCGGCTCTGCCATCTGAAGAGCAGGGCTTGGAGCCCAGCTCTGCGGGAGTCACCCATCCTTTCTGGGTTGTTTTTTCCCATATTCTCCATGGTGGCAACCAAGACGTCCATGCACCAGCAGAAAATGGGACCAAAAAACCCCACCACCAAATTTGTGCGTAGCTGACTCGTGTTCCTGACATGCTCATGCAGCAGAAAAAGCAGCTCTGTAACCCGGTACCGCTGCGTTTCGCTTTGCTTTCCGTGGCCAGCTACGTTCGTGGAAACTCATTGACTCTGCAACTGTCCTGGCTAATTAGTCCACCTCCATCTGCTACGTTTGCACGTGCAAATGTGCAGAACTAGGTATCTCTGGAGAGGCTCTGCTTTAAATGGTGTGTAGCATGTTTCAGCAGTTTAAGATAAACCAGAGTCATGTATTGCCATGTTTACGCTGGGATCACCTGCATAAAGATTACCATCTTTGCAGCTGCTCTCAAATGAGTCTCTTGAGAATAAACTATAGATTCGTAGTTCTTCCCAGTGGATGGTGAAAGGAAGTACCAGAAAAACAGCTGTTTTGGCTATTTTCTGCCCTGCCACAAAAGCTGAAGCCATCCAGCGCTGGAGTGTTGGTGCTCCGGCATCCTGGGAGCAAAACGTGAGCTCCTGAACCTGGGGCAGGGCGCTTGGGTTTAGAGCAAGACAGGCACGTAGGATGGTTTGTTGCCTCTTCGTTATGCTCTGCTGCATGTGAAGAATAAGCAAATGTACGTTGCCTGGAGGAAGTCAAGCGGGAAGGAGAAGCAGCAGCCGTTTCTTAGGGTGAATCTGATCAGTGACTCCGATGCATCGGGACTTGGCTTAGTTTCCTCTTCATCCTCATCCCACCTTTGAAGTGTTAGATCCTAAAACACCAGAAGCCATCGAGTGATGTTGTAACCCTGTCCTATCATGTCCCTGTTGAGAGAGTAACAGCAAGTCCTGCCTGTTTGTAATATTTACAGCCCGTTTGTAATATTTCTCTCCTGTCTGCGGGATGGCAGTACTGACTTTGTGCTTTTTTTTCTTTCCCCCATTTTTAGCCACGTCTATCCTGAAGAAATCCAAGCGACTAAAGAAGAACAATGTGGAGTTTGACCGGGTCACTGTGTTTTACTTCCCACGCTGCCAGGGGTTCACAAGCGTGCCTAGTCGTGGGGGCTGTACCCTGGGAATGGTGAGCAAACACAGCTCCTCCCGGCAGTTCACACTAGCGGAGTTTTCAAAGGAGCAGGAAAACGTTCGTCGGGAGAAACTCGGAGAGAAATTAAAAGAGGAGAAGTTGGAAGCGTTGAAATGGAAAGTGAGTAGGAGCATGGAGCTGTGTTGGTGAGGAGTGGGTGGATGTCGTTAGTTAACGGCCATTTTTCAGTAGGAGCCTCTCTGAGACCTGAGGTCATCGGTCCTTAACCCTGTTTGGTTCTCCAAAAGACACAGGCTCCACTGTGGGATTTTCAGCTCAGTTCTCCACCTTTGAAAAGTGACGGAAAAGACACTGAACTCCACGTGTCAGGTGTCTGTCAGGTCTTAGGGGGCTCTGACACAGATTTTGGTCCTGGGGTTGGCCACCGTGGGGGGCAGATCTTTCCTTTCGTGTTTCACCAGACCTGGGGGTGCTGATGGCTCCGTGTCCCCAACAGGTCCCTAATGCTTTGCCCATTTTTTGCCCTCAGCTAACCATGAACGGCACAAAGGAGTCGGAGGAGGCCAACCAGCTCACCATCGAAGACATCTCCGACGACGACATCGACGTCAGCAACATGGACCTGGAGGACGGCTTCTTCCTCCAGCCCTACCCCGCCAAGAAGAGACGTGCGCTGCTGAAAGCTGTGGGGGTAAAGAAGATCGACAAGGAGGAGAAGCGGGAGCTGCACAACATCCGTCTGTCCCGAGAGGACTGTGGCTGCGACTGCCAGGAGGTCTGCGACCCGGAGACCTGCAGCTGCAGCTTGGCAGGCATTAAGTGTCAGGTACTGCCCTTGCCTCTGGGCACGGGGGAAAAGCTGCGGCTCCAGCTGATGTGTTTGTTAAAACAGGGGGGTTTTGAACAAGCAGGACAGGGTTAGGGCAGCCTGTAAAATGCATCTGTTCCCACCTGCGCTCAGAGCGAAGCAGGCGAGAAAAGCTCTTGGAGATGCTCCCCAGGCTGCGAGGCAGACACTGCTTGAAAGTGTCCGCTTCCCAAATCACACATGTAGCCATCCACATGCTGCCATTGCAGCTGTGGGGATGTGCCCAAGCCTGCAGCGTGAATGCGCTTGCCACGTCCGTCCCCACGAGACCCGTGCCTGCTCGGTCTCCTGTTGGAGAAGGGCGACGTGGGAATGTCTTAGCAAACAAAAGCTTTTCGGTCCTCACGCGAGGCTGTGATTTCTCCTCCTCCTCCTGGTTTTATTTTTGATTTTTTTTTTCCTTTGGTGTATATCATAACTCCCAGTGCGCTCAGGCAAACGTGGGAGTGTCAGCTGAGCGTCAGCCCACAGCTAACTGTGCAGACCACCTGCAAAGTGCGATAATCCCTCTATATTCAACTAGCTTATATATATGTATATATATTTTTTTTTTTCCTAATGGGTGCCTGCCCTCCCAGCTGTGTTTGGGGAGCCATATTCCCTATTCTGGGTGCCACTCGCTCCCTCGATGCCGTGGTTGCAGGCTGGGGGTGTTGTAGGGTGGGCGTGCACAAGCGGATGGGTGCACGCAGGACGGGTGCTCCATGTGCATGTCACAGCCCCCCTCTAGCGGCTGCTGATAACAGGGACATAAAGGTGCTGCAGATGCCTTTTGAGCAATTTGTCCTTATCTCGGCGAGGGGCGGAAGCTCACGATATGGATCAGGAATTAAGTACCATGATGCAATACATAAAACCTCATGTTTGCTCCCTTATGTCTCCTCTTGGAGCGTTGTATTTTGCTTTTTTTGGAACCTTTTAACTTTCTTCAGTTGTACTGAAATCCAACTTTTTTATGACAACCCTTCAAAAGACCAGAGTGTCTTTTATTTTTTTTTAATCTGCTTTTAAACGCCTCAGCTGTTACTTGGTTTCTCAGGGTGGGTGAGTCGCGGGTGGTTTCGATTTTGCGCCGCTAGGTTCAGTCCTAACCCTCTGCTGCTTCCCACACCAGATGGATCATACCTCCTTCCCCTGTGGCTGCACCAAGGACGGCTGTGGCAACACTGAGGGCAGGATCGAGTTCAACCAGGCCCGCGTGCAGACCCACTTCATCCACACCATCATGAAGCTGGAGCTGGAGAAGCAGCAACAGAGCAGCGAGAAGGTGGTGGAGGCTGAGCCTCCTTTTCGGGAGCGGCTCCCACCCTTGGCATGTGCAGCGGGGAAGGGCTCTTTGGAGGAGCGTGCTGTGCCACTGGCACCCGCCTTCCAGTTCAGCCCTGACCTGGAGGCCCTGGGGGAGAACAGCTGCAGCAGCGACATGACAGACTCCTCCATCTCCTCCCACCCCAGCGAGGACCTGGAGGAGCCCTACGAGAGCCTCCGCTCCGACAAGTCCCAGTCGGACGTGGACGATGACGGCTTGGCACGCATCCTTCACTTCAATGACTCGGATGCCGAGGAAGAGGGTGGCCGCGGCCAGGATGACCTGAGCTGCTTCCACCCCACCGACTTCTTCATCGAGGACCACAGCAGCGAGGCCAAGCCTGTCCCGGGCCACTTGTCCCACCTCTCCGAGTGCCTGGATGAGAATGCCAACCAGGACGGCGGAGGTTTGCTGGAGGATGCTGCCCATGCGCGGTGTGATGGGCTGTCCTGCTGCGCCTCATCCCCGGCCGAGCCCTGCTCCAAGAGCTACGCCGACCTCAGCCTTTCCTCTGACTCCTTGGATTTCTTCCAGTCCTTCTCGGACTATAACTTGGGACCCCTTTACAACTCCTTAAAGGAGTATGAGAACCTTGATAACTTCTCAGCGCTACAGTTTCAGTTGCCTAATTTCCCTGGCTTCCCGCAAGCCGGAGATCAGGGCTCCTGTTTCTTGGAGTCTCTCATCGGTTTGTCCGAATCCGTCCCCGAAACCCCGGCCCCTTTCACAGACAATCAACTTTTGGAGGACGCCATCAAGTCATCGCTGATGGAGACGGTGAAAGTGTGAAGTGCCCGTGTGGCTGGGGTGGGAAGGACTAGCACCGAAAGGAAAACCGAAGAACGGTCAAACGGGCAAACTTTCACCGAAAGGATGATGCGCTACTCAAAAATAAGGAAAAACCAACAACAACAAAAAGACTTTCCAAGCAAACAAGCTATTTTTGGTCTTTATAGAACGTGGACGTTTTGACATACTGCAGCTACAATCAGTTCTCTCGCTGTTTGTGCAAAAATTTCTAAACTTTCATGATGGGGTGGGGTGGGGAGGGAGGGAAAAAGACTTTCACGTATGAATTTCCTTGTGTTTTGTATGAAAAGACCTGTTGAGAAATACTCCTTGCTAATGTTGCCAGTCGTACACACAGCCCCTTCTAGAAATGTTTCAGTGTTGCAGGAACTTTTTAAGACAACTTTTTGAAGCTGTATTTATTGTGAAAATTTGTGGTTTGCGTAAGAGTTAGCCCAACACGCTCTTACGTTTAAATCTGACAAGGTTTACAGAAGAGATCCATACACTATATACATAATCATTCTTCATCTATTTATTGCAAATTCCAGAATTTAACTAGCCACCGAAGCTTGAACTAGCATGAAACCTTATTTAAATTGGTAATACCTCAGATGTATTATGTGTACAATCATATTTTTTTGCATAATATATCTGTATTTATTTATTTTCTACCTGTAGTACATGAATAGCACTGTGGTTTGTCAATGACCTGGAAGGGCAATAAGGTCTTCAGCAGCACCCACCCTAAAGACAGCCGGGTTTTTTCTCAGTCTGAAAGGTGTTGGCTGTTTGGTCTTCACTTCACATTTCTGAAAGAGCTGAATGCAAGCGGATGGGAGGGGAGGGATGGACAAAATGTTGGTGCAACGTCCTTTGGTTGCTGTCAGCCCTCTGGTAGACATCATGATGGTGTCTGATCTCCATAATATCACTATGGAGAGGAAAACAAGCAAAACCCTCTACTATTCAAGAAATAACATGAACTAGCTCTATTTAAACAAAAATAACCCCAAACCCTTTTCATAAATTATTTTATAATTTATTTAATTTCCTAAGGATTTGGCCATGAGATCTTTCCCAATCAGTTATGGTGCCTGAGTATGCAGAGGAACCGTTAGCAGCGAGGGGGGTGTAATGAGAAGGACCTTTGCAGCCTGGGGGGGCTTTGGGAGAGCAAAGCCAACAACAGCGACACTGTGCTCACGCTCCTCAGCAAGGGCTCCTTAGGACTCCCCAATGCCGAGGGTATTGCAGCTCCAAAATCTAGTCCATCAGATGCTTATACTATTTTTTTTATATAGGTAAATCAAGTAAAATAGATGGATATGAAGGTTATTGAGTTATTTATCCTTTGAGTACGGTTTTAGAGGGAAGAAGAAATAACACCTGGAAGCAAAGATGAAAAACTTGAGGGCTTTTGTTTTTTAAAATGAGAGAAATGGTTGTGTTTAGGAAGGATATTGGGGGCCCTCTTGGCCTTTTGCTATTTAAATCAGTCTGCGAACATGACACTATTTGGCCACAAGATGTAACTGGACATAAAATCTGTACGTCAGTGATACACTAAGTGCCTATGCCAGTGGTATAAAAAAAAAAAAAAAAGGTTTTAAAACCTACCGGCTTTAAATCCCCCCTTGGAAAATGGGAGATTTGGTGATGGGAGTGATTCCTGGCATTACTGGCACCGGGGGGGAGGCGGCAGCTCTGGCATCCCAACCCTGGGGCCCCAGGAGCGGGGTGCTGGCGGGAGGGTGTGGAGCCACCCAGATGGAGGGAAGAAAACCCCAAAATACGGATTTGAGAATTTTTCCATTGGCTGAACTGTTTATATCCCCACAGCAGGGATGGTGCCCTTGGGTACCTGCTATTCGACCGGCGCCTTGTGCAACCCTGCCGGCAATTTAGGAAACTTCTGGCGTACGAATATGGCGAAGGCTGGGTTGTTTGGGTTTTTTTAATCGTTATTATTACTATTTAATTGTACATCTTCTCTGGTATTGAGCCGGTCAACTTGGAAGCGGAGCTGCCCCGCCACGGCCGTGAGCGGGTGCTCGCCCCACGCTTGCTGCCGCATCCTCCCGCGAGGCATCGCCCCCGGGGACCTCCCCGCCGAGCCGGAGGGCGACTGTAGGAATACTACTGGCAGATGGAGGATTTCCTGGATATATATATATATATAATTATTTTTTTTTTGTTGTCGTCGTCGTTTCTTTAGACTGAAAAATCCCCTTCAGTTATCTTCTAGGTGGCAGTTTCTATCCTTCAGACTGCATCAAAAATACTGACAGTTGAAAGTCTGGTACCNGGCACTGAATTGTAAATATATAATTTTTTTTTTTCTTCTCTGTGTCTGTGTAAAAAGTTGCCTGTTAAACAGTTTAAAAACTGGGTATTTATTGACACAATCTGTAATTATCTAATGTATTGATTGAAACGCTTTGGTTTCAACATAGCTTTATTTTAGCTTTCTTTGTGTATATATTGTGATTATGTTGCTTAAAGGTACAAGTTAAAAAAAAATGCTTTATTTTTACCTTAGCCATTTGCATTTGTTTATAAAAAAGCGTATTTGTCTACAGCTGCTGTCTCTCATTTCATCAAAGCAATATGAAGAAATTTCCATTACACTTTCAATAAAAGAATTTTGTTTGAATACGTCAGTGTCTTTGCCCTGTTTACCCTTTACTGGGGCTCAAAAGTTTGGATAATGGGTGTGTACACTGCTTTGTATGTCCTGGTTGTCCCTTTTTTGTTTGTTTTTGGCTTTTTTGGCCCCTTTTTGAAGCTAGTGGGTGCCCTGGGGTTCCACCCCAAGTCTTGAGATGGGAGCATCCTACCAGGGCAGGAGCAGCCCGTGTCCTAGCCTGGTGTCCTCCAAGAGGCTTCTCCTCAGTTTGGGGACCCCCGTTGCTTTTCTCACCCCCCCCAAAAGCAGCCCAGGGAAGAGCATCCCCATGCCTTCGCATGGGGGAAAGGCACGGGGGGAGCCCGGGGGGCTGAGCGCCGGCATGGGGCCAGTCCTGGAGTGGGAAACCAGCCATAGGCTCAGTCCCCGGAGCGAAGGGGACATCTTCCCTGGAGGAGGCATGGAGCCGAGGCAGCTCATCCATCCCTGCGGAGCCCTCCTCCATGCGTGGCAGCCGGGTATGCAAAGGTGGGGGGACTTCCCAGGTAGCCTCCAAGGTGTCCCCAGGTCCATCCCAGCCTCGATGTCACCTCAACACTGAAATGTAGCAGGGAACACTACCAAAGCCCTGGGAGGTCATGCGGGAGAAGCTCTTGGGGCAGCCGGGGATGCATGAGGGGTGCCCCAAAGTCCCTCTGGCTTCATCTGGGGATGGGTCTTCTCACAGAGGGGCACCCAGTGCCAGCCCCTGCTTTCAAATTTTGAGCTAAAATAGCATGTTTTGGCCAGGAGAGTCTGGGCTGGCAAGAGCGGTTTCTCCCAGGGCTGGGACTAGAAGGGACCTTTTTGGTGATTTGCTTGATTTATTTGAGGGTAAAAATGTGATGCAACTTCTTGCTTAGCAGAGCAAGACCCGTGTCCTGGAGAGCATCTCCAGCTGCTCAGCCATGCTGTTGCAATGTCCCCAGCGCATCGCCTTGTGGTGGCATGTTCAAGTTGCTTCCAGCTCCACCCGTGTCACTCTGTGTAACAAAGTGCCTTTTTTTTTCCCTAAAAAAGGCAAAATTCAGTGCATGGGGGTCCGGCTGCATTGTTTCCCAAGCTTGCTTGGCTTGTGGATGGTAGCTGCACCTCTCCACTGGACGATGGAAAAGACAGAGGTCGTAGCAGCATTCCCATCACCAAGGAGCATACAGGAGAAATTTTGGGAAACCCTTGGAAAACCCTAGAAATCCCTCTCCTTTGCAGGCCACAAACTGTTTCTCATCGCCCCATGGCACCCCCGGGACCTGGAAGGACGCAGCCCAAAGAAGCATCACCACGATCCTGCGCCCCAGGGGAAAAGCGGAGAAAATATGCTTGGTCTTGGCAACAGCAGGGAACTAAGAGGAGGGTGAGGATGTGAGCCAGCCCATGGTGCAAAGGAAAAGCTGAATAAATCTCAGAAACCTGGATGGGGAAATGTACACCTACCCCAAGGACTTGCGCCCGGCAGTATGGGCATAAATCATAACTACTGGCATTGACCTGAAAGCAAGGGGAATTGGCCCAAGAATGCCATTGTCTAGTTTTGCAGCAGGAATCCATTTCTGAAGGTTGCCATCTGCCCCCAGAGCTGAGAAGCTCAATTAATTGAATAAACTATTTGTTATAAATTATTTGCTGGGCCATAAAAGCAGCAATACTGAAAAGAGGCCCGTTTTTTTTAATTTTATTTTATTTTATGGGGTTTATGCCTATAATTCCCTTTTATGTTACTTATTCTCTGATTGAGAGGAACAGAGCCCCCGGTGTACAGGTCCAGTTGCCACACTGGTGGATTTTTGGCTCATGGTGATGACTTTGTGCCGTGCCAGCAAAGGGCATCACATCCAGGGGACCCGCCACCCCGCAAGGGACGATGCTGAAGCAGCCTCCAGTGCAGGCATCCACTGTCCCAGCATCTCCATGGGGAAGCGGCAGAGTTTATAAAAGCCTCTTTGTGCCAAGAGGAGTTCATGTTTGCTTTGAAGAGCAAGGCAGGAAAAGCCCTGGAGGAGCTTCCCTGGCTGGTTCGGGATTGTCCCTCTGCAAGGCGTTGACGTTAAAGCCATGGCCACTCCACTTTTATAGGGCTGCATCTTAAAAGGGGTGAAACCAGGTGCAACCCTCGATTTGCTCCCTGGCTGTGGCAGGGTTGAGGCCAGCTGATTTACTGCACGCACCGGGACAGATGTGCCCCATCCCGGTGACACAGAGCTGGGACTCACGCCCTGTTTCATAGCGGGTGGTGGTACTCCTTCCCATCCTTGGGAACTGGTGATTCATTGACCCCAGTTAAACCCAACTGTGCGCTCCCCACCTTGCTTAGGTTTTCATTGCCCTCTTTATTTTCATTTATTTTCTCTTTTTCCTCCATACAGCCACCCTGTACACCTTGCTTGTAACACCCAGAGGCACAGAATTACTCATCGCCTGCTTTCGTTTCATTTTTAGGTGCCTGCAAGAGTTGAACCGTGTGTGTAGCCACCAGACTAGAAAGCATTTCTCCCCGGGTGGCGGAGCAGCCTCCGGAAAAGGGATGAGTCATCTGACGACCGACAGCTGGCGGGGACGGGGACCGGCTGCGACATGAGGCTCGGCTCCTCCAGACCTGGCGCCGCATGGGAATGAGACACCTGAGGACTTTTCTCGGCAGGAACAGCTATAAAATGACAGATAGAACGGGCTTTATCTCTGGCAGGGAAAAAAAAAACAACCCAGGAGCTCCAGGGCAAGGCGAGGGCAGGGGTGTTGGCTCTGCAGCACTGGGGGCGTTTCTGTAGGGCCAGATCCTGCATGCAAAGGGCCTGTGTCCACTTAGGAGGCAGGAGCACTGGGAAAAAATACCTTTTCTCATTGCTTGTCTGGCTGGTAGAAGAAAAAGGCAGGTTTGTACTGCGTGGCCGAGCAGCGTGACACTGCAGAGGATAAGGTTGCCCCAGGCCTTCTGCAAAGGCAATTAAAAGCATCCTCGGTGGTGCCCCTTCATCCCCACTGGCTTCAAGACCTCTGTCAACGTAACAGGCACCTTCTCCGCCTGTGCACGTGCATTTTCCATGGAAATGAGCAGAAGTTTGCAGGTGCTAAGGTTTTAACTCAGACTTGGCTTCCCTATAAAAAGGCACGGCAGAATTGGCAATCATTGACACATTCTTGTGGCCTGTTTGAGTTTTAGTCTGTCAATGCTATGGGGTGGGGTGGGGGAGGGAAAGTTCAACTGTTATTCGTTATTCTTTGGGGTAATGATGTTCAACATCACAGAAATCATCATGCTGCAAAGAAGTGTCCTCTCTACCAAATCAACCCAAATTACACACCAAGATCAAAACAGTTTGATTTCTGCACCATGGCCATCATCTCTGGAGCAGCTCCGAGTCCTCAGCATCTGGGGAAATGGGTGGTGCTAAATGTGGTGAATAAATGTAAGTGTTCTGGATTCAGTGTTTTCCCTGCATAAACCAGCAAAAATTCCTGTTTTGCCAGAGCTCTGGCTAAAGTGAGACTTCAGATAAGCAGTTAATAGAGAGAACTAAGTTTTCTCCTTCACATCTATGACCATTAGGATTTTTCAGTACTGCTTAATCCACACGTTTCCATCAGCTTCTTTTATTCCTGTAAGCCTGCCGCAGAGTGAATGGCAGTGTTGCCATCTACAGGGCAGCTGCCTCCTTCTCCCAGCCTCTCCGGTGGCCAAATTGCTCTTGGGCAATGCTTGTCCTCCTCCGTGGGACCAGAGACACTGTGTATCTCACTGAGATATCATATTAAAAAAACCTAAAATAAGTCTTAAATGGCCCACTCAGGTCTGGAGGAGGGGTGGAGATGTCCACAGGGCTTGTCTACACTCCGACGCCTGGCCTGGCACACACGTTCGCAGCTGGAGGAAGCCATCTCCAGAAGGTAAATGCTCAAAAAACCCCATGGAGGCACACCTATTTTGGCCAGGAAAGCTGGGCGAGGGACCAAAACGCCTGTGGCTGGACGTGCCCTGACTCCATCACGTTGGTAGGTCCATGAAACCCACCAAAGGGGCAATATCCACGACCAGTGGAGCTGAAATATTTTGGCACAAACGTGGAGGCTGTGAAGACTTTCAGGTGAGTCCAGCCGAGGAGGCTGAAAGGCTCGAGATGGTCTGGGGTCTCGATTCCCCAGGGACCGCATGAACCACATGCCAGGGTAAAATGTTACAGGAGTACCCTGCCACCACGATGAATAACATAAAAAGGTCTCCCTCTAACATCAGCCTGCTCCACTGAGCTACCCCGCATAGGACACTATTACCTAATACACTTCCCTGGAAATAAATACTTGGACACTACTTTGGAGAAAATAGAGATGACAACTTAATGGTCCTTAAGTGCTTTTCATATTCAAAGCGTCCCAAAGTGCTTTCTGGTAATTAAGGCTGAATATCGGTCAGGAGACAAGGGAGCCCGTTGTAGTCACACTCCCAAATACCCATCATTTTTGCCTGCAAGTGAGTGAGCAAGGGAATGGTTGGGTGAAGGAGTGATACAAATTCAACTAGAGATTTTACAGGTCAATCTGATAAAGGGTAGCAGCCCCAGGGTAGAATTTGAATGAGATCTCCATAACCAGAACATCTCTATTCAGCTGTGACATGATTGAGGGCCCCATTGCTGAACTTATCTCTGTGTGACTTTAAAGCTCCCCAGCTCTGTTGTGTTTTGGGCCAGTTGAGATGCTCAAGGGTATGAAGACATCCCCATGTGGCTGGCGGAGATGACAATGGATCTCAGGAGAGCTGTGCCTGTTTGAAGCAGCGGCAGAATGGGGTGGGATGTCCTCACACATCCCGAATGGCACTGACCACCGTATTTGATCCCCGTACCCCCAAGCTGTGTTTCATAGCATCTACGGCCTTACCTCTCCCAAATAGCTCAAGGTGTTTTAGCCAGTCTTACACCTCACCGGAGCACCCTACACCTGGTGGGACCAGCCCCAGGACATAAGTCTCCTGTTGTCGTGGTTGTCTCCTTTTCCTGCTCCCCCATAAAGACGTGGGGAGCACCAGTTTTCCAAAATCTAGCTCATTTCCTGGTTTAGCTGCATCCTCACCACCCAACTTTGGAGAACAGGA
This sequence comes from Fregata magnificens, assembly GCA_013389945.1. Taxonomy (NCBI): domain Eukaryota; kingdom Metazoa; phylum Chordata; class Aves; order Suliformes; family Fregatidae; genus Fregata; species Fregata magnificens. The sequence continues at coordinate 74,773 of WAAD01017959.1, read as the reverse complement.
TGGGAACACTATATATGAGCATTACAATACTCTGCTCAGCCGTGTTTTCCCAATACCATTGGATATTATATCGCTGTGACACCGAGTATCTTCACGCAGTAAAACCTGCATGAAGCACAGCATTTTCCATAGGCTTCCCGAGGTGCGCTCCTGGGATCACAGCTCTGGGGAACAGCTAGCTCTAGTAAAGCTCTTGGACAGTGAGAGGCAAATGAGGCACAGGAGAAGCACATGCACTCTATCCGCGTGCTGCCAGGCTATCGCCTTCCTCTTATTCTACGCAATAAATCACAGCTGAGCAGCACAAGCTGTTCCTGTCATCGAAACGCAGAAAGAAATGCTCCTCTTGGCACCGGGGAGGTGATAATGACCCTGAATTAGAGCTGTACGTCTCCAGCACCTGATTCTCCTGCTCCTGTGGGTGCAGCCTGATGTTTCTCCTCCTGGCTGTTGCAGGAACGGGTCCAGGTCTTGCTCATGTGGAGGAAGGATTTAAAGGAGCAATGTCCAGCCTGGCTTTTGGAGCAGCTTTTAACAAGAGGTTTCAAGCACCTGATGGCCATGGCTTCCCCGTGGAGACCAGGGGCAGTTGCATGGCTGCAGACAGAAGCAGGGAGAGCCCGTCACCACTGTCATGTCAGGGGATAAATCGGGGATAACTGTGGCATTTTGGGTTGTGCTGAGGCACATGTATACTCATTAAATTGCTAACGCCGTCCGAGGAGTGCTTTTGGCCCAGGGAGCAGCAACGCCCTGACAGTTCCCAGCTCTGCTCAGCCCAGACCAGGGATGGAGGCTGACGAGAATTTGGGACCCTGTGTGACATCCCCAAATCTCCCCATGGCCCATGCACCGAGCACGTAGGGTTTAGACCCCCAGCCCAGGCATCAGGCACTGTGAAGCCACCAGGCACTGTAATACTTCACTTCTCAGCATCTGAGTAATTTTTGGAAGTGGTTTGAGGGGCTCCCTTTAAAAATCTCAGTTCCCAAAGCCTTTGATCTGTGTCTTTTTAATTCCTTCTGAAACTCAACGGGAAGTGCTTGAGTATAGTCAGGCCAAGATCTCAGATGCCAGCGTGCTCCTCTCACTTGGCTCCCAAGTGAACTTTTAAGGGACATTACTCCACCACTGAGCCTAACAGATCTAGGCTCCTTCAGGAGAAGCTGAATATTTGAACTTGATATTGCAGCAGAAATCACACAGGCTTTCTTAAAAGGAGCAAGAACCATTCAGTAATATTAAAGGACAGGAAAGCTGAGATTTGGGGTTTTTTAACTTGTCAGAAGAGGAAAATTGCCAAACTACTGAGCACCCAGGAGACACTGCCAAGTGCAGTCCAATAAAGCAGAGAGCTAAAAATACAGCTGGAACTCCACTCCTTTTACAAGCCTTAAAGAAAGCGCTGCTGGTTTCGTTTTCATTTGTGCTTGCCGTAATAAGGAAGATTTATCTGTTTGCAAATCGGACCTCTGGATAAGGGCGGCAAAAAGCAGCTCCTGTGTGTCATTGCTTATCTGTGTGCCTGCAAGCAAACACGAAGGACAGAGTGCAAGGCTGCGTACATGCCATTTTATCATTCTCGGCCCACAACACTTCTTTAGCAGGCTGTGATAACCGTATCGGGTATTCCTTCGGTTTGCCAATGCCCTCTAGTGGCTTTTGGAGAGAAGAAATGTGCATTCCCAAAAAAAAGGATTTTGCAAAAATACTGCTATACTCTAGGTGTGCGCAGGCTTTAGGAGAGATGGGACATAGGCAGTTTAAAATGGAAAAAGAGCTAAATCAAAAGCCTTCATTCATAAATGCTCATCTCATACACAGCAAAAGGGGGAGAGGGAAGGTTACGGGATTCCCCGTGTATTCCTAGAAGATGGTTTTGTAGTTCACAAAAAGACAAATCTTGCTTTATTGTGCATGTACGTCTCCCTCTCTTCCTCCTTCCCTGCCTTTGCCAACCCTGCTGTGTGTCTAATAGGAACATGGCTTTTATTTGGAAATGTTATACACTGCAGATAGGCTTGCCCAGCTGGCTGGAGTATGGGCCCCTAACAGCGCAGGGGATTGTTTTATACTGAATTTATGGCTTCCTCACTAGAAAAGCCCCCTCCAGAAATGCCCTTTTCTATGCACTTAGTCTTAGAAAATGAATTAAAAAATAATGATCCTGCACAGAGTGAATTTAATAATAAGTTAGATGGATCATGCTTTCTATGGGTTGAGTTTGCCATTATACTTGAGGCAGATGTCCTCTGTATGAGCAGCACCGTATTGAAGCTGTTTGTTTAGGAATATAAAGAGAACCCAGTTCTGCAAGCAAAACCTCTTTTGGGTGCTGTTAGACTAGACTAGACTAGACTAGACTAGACTAGAATGGAATAGGAAAGAAGAAAGAAGGGAAGGGAA
>WAAD01017959.1:37516-72314 GCA_013389945.1 Fregata magnificens | reverse complement strand
CAACGATCACCTAGTCCAACTGCCTGACCTCTTCAGGGCTGACCAAGTTAAAGCATGGTATTAAGGGCATTGTCCAAATGCATCTTAAACACTGACAGGCTTGGGGCATCGACCACCTCTCTAGAAAGCCTGTTCCAGTGCTTGACCACCCTCTCAGTAAAGAAATGCTTCCTCAGGTCCAGTCTGAACCTCCCCTGGCGCAGCTTTGAACCATTCCCATGTGTCCTATCACTGGATCCCAGGGAGAAGAGATCAGCACCTCTCTCTCCACGTCCCCTCCTCAGGAAGCTGTGGAGAGCAATGAGGTTGCCCTTCAGCCTCCTTTTCTGCAAACTAGACAAGCCCAAAGTCCTTAGCCACTCCTCATAGGACATTCCTTCCAGCCCCTTCACCAGCTTTCTTGCCCTCCTCTGCACGCGTTCAAGGACCTTCAGATCCTTCTTAAATTGTGGGGTGCAGAACTGCTGCACCAACACTGAGTACAGCGGGATAATCACCTCTTTTGACTGGCTGGTTTTGCTGTGTTTGATGCACCCCAAGATGCAGTTTGCCCTCTTGGCTGCCGGGGCACACTGCTGACTCATATTGAGCCTGCTGTCGACCAGCACCCCCAGATCCCTTTCTGCAGGGCTGCTCTCCAGACGATTCTCTCCCAATTTATACTTGTGTCTGGCAGTGTCACACCACTGGTCTGCTCCCACCGACCTGCAAGCACCTTCGCCGCTGGTGGGGTTATCCCTAAGGAATTCCTCAGTGAGAAAGAGCCATCATGCTCATTTTCTGCAGGGTGGCTTTGGTGCCAAAGTGACAGCCGTGCTCCCTGCCCACAGCCCAGCCCCAAGTTAAGGACACCATCATTGGCTTATATTGTCGTTACAGGCTGTGGCATTTGCTGGAGCCTCCTTCCCTGCTGATCAGGTCTGAGCCGGTGCCTAAGGCCAGGCAGGCACAGCAACAGGTCACTGGTTGAAATCACTGGTACTTTATTATACTGTTAGCCAAACTTCGCTATTAATAGCCCAGAGAGGTGTAGAAGGGATGAGAGGAGGGTTAATGAGCAGCGATTCTTCATTCTAGCTCTTCTCATATTCATGCACCACTCGATCCTTCTCTAGAAACCCCCGTTATTCATTGTAGTCTGGAAAACAAAAAAAAGGTTAATTCAGTAGAGAGCCAGAATAATGCATGTCTCCTTCCCATGTAAGTGCTCTGAAGAAGGGCTTGTTCCCAGCGGGGCCAGGGGACTGCTCTACCAACCTGTTCCCACCCAGAAAGGTTTACGGACCGCAGTAGCCTCCTTCTTCCTTGCAATGATTTAAAATACCTCTCCCCAGCTTTCTTTCCAGCAGGACTCACAGATTACAGTGGCATTTCCACAAAACCATCCCCTGTGCCTGGGAAATGGCTGCTGCTTGTGCCAGACATTATTCCTGGGAGCAAAGAGCTCGTTGCTCATTCCCAAACATAAAGCTGAGAGTGCCTAGTGCGGCACTGCAGGACTCGCACGTGTAGAGATGCTTTATGTTTGCTGCATTTCCCATTCACTGGCCGGCTAATTCCTCCAGTGCTTTCCTGCAGTAAGGTTTTGTCTGGATGAATGGCGATGATAATTTTTTGGACACAGAGCCCAGCTTCTGCCTGGCTTGAGTTTTGTCCGTGGTCCTCAGCAGAGCATTTCAGCTCCAAGGCAGCTTCAAATCCTAATGGTTTAATGAAAGAAAGGCTCCAATTCCTCTGGCACTCCCTTGCCTTCATGGGAGGTGCATCATGTTCTCGAGGGAAGGAAGGCCCTGCAGAGGGATCTGGACAGGCTGGATCGATGGGCCGAGGCCAACTGTATGAGGTTTAACAAGGCCAAGTGCCGGGTCCTGCACTTTGGTCACAACAACCCCATGCAACGCTACAGGCTTGGGGAAGAGTGGCTGGAAAGCTGCCCGGCGGAAAAGGACCTGGGAGTGCTGATTGACAGCCGGCTGAACATGAGCCGGCAGTGTGCCCAGGTGGCCAAGAAGGCCAACAGCATCCTGGCTTGCATCAGGAATAGTGTGACCAGCAGGAGTAGGGAAGTGATCGTGCCCCTGTACTCGGCACTGGTGAGGCCGCACCTCGAGTACTGTGTTCAGTTTTGGGCCCCTCAGTACAAGAAGGACACTGAGGTGCTGGAGCGTGTCCAGAGAAGGGCAACGAGGCTGGTGAAGGGTCTAGAAAACAAGTCTTATGAGGAGCGGCTGAGAGAACTGGGGTTGTTTAGTTTGGAGAAGAGGAGGCTGAGGGGAGACCTTATCGCTCTCTACAACTACCTGAAGGGAGGTTGTAGGGAAGCGGGTGCTGGACTCTTCTCCCAAGTAACTAGTGATAGGACGAGAGGAAATGGCCTCAAGTTGCGTGAGGGGAGGTTTAGATTGGACATCAGGAAGAATTTCTTTACCGAAAGAGTGGTTAGGCATTGGAACAGGCTCCCCAGAGAGGTGGTGGAGTCGTCACCCCTGGAGGCGTTCAAAAAAGGTGTAGACGTGGCACTCCAGGGCCTAGTTTAGGAGTCATGGTGGTGTTAGTTGATGGTTGGACTTGATGATCTTAGAGGTTTTTTCCAACCTTAATGATTCTATGATTCTATGATTCTATGTTACCTCGCAGGCACTGAGCAACTTACGCTGTAGATCCAGTCCACGTAGGCTGACACACGTGTGAAGACTGTTGGCTTCTTGTAGGTGTTACAGTAAGGAACTAACCCAAAACTGACAATCCCATGGACTTGCCACTGATTGTCTTTGTAGCAGCTGAGAGGGCCTCCGGAGTCCCCCTGGATCAGAGGAAGGAGAGGAACATATTAAGCCAAATTATCCAAGCAATTTAGGAATGACCGGATAGGATTAAGGAGCACCAGTTAGTTAATCGCTGTCCTGAACATGAAAATAAATTTGTGCTGCTTTCTTTGCAAAGGGCTGACTGGTCCCCAGCAGCATGGCAGCAGAGACACCCAGCACCTCCCAAGGTGTTGCAAAGATCAGACCCACTATTTATTATCTCAGTCTGTATGCACATACACACTCACACATATACACACACACCTCCTCAGGAAGGGCTGAAACCCTAATTTTCCACCACCATTGCAAATATAGTGACTCTGAGCAACTAGTCGAGTGCACATTGCATGACACGCAATCCTTCCCAGCAAGGTCCACCTGCACAGTGTCTCTGTTAAAAAACCAGCTACAAGGAACCAGGCAGAAGGGTCCCCTTTTTCTTCACAAACAAGTATATTCAAAGGGTCCCGGGAAGTTAAGGAGGAAAAGAAGAAAGGAACTCAACTTAAAATATATGAGAAGAAAAAGGCTCTTGCTTGGCTCAGATCCTGGTTTGTAACAAGCTTCTGACGTAACTAAACCACACCAAAAAATACACTAAATAGCTATAGATCTATAATTATACTATACCTATACTTGTACTGTGTATAATCGTATAACCTGTTTTATTTCTATATGTTTCTATATTACATTTGCATATTTACATAATCAAATATCTTATGTATTTGTTCATTATTTTTTAAGGGCTCTGCATGGTTGCTTTCGCCAGAAGCCACCTCTGTAGTGAAGGGAATACAGGCAGAGGTAACACGTATCCCCTGCCCTCACACACCAAACCTCCTTGCCTTGACTCTGGGGCCACCTGGAGGCCCTGGGATAAAGGGGACCTCAACGTCTTCCTTTTCCACCTAACCTGGGCCAGATGGTGCAACTTGGACATAGCCAAAACTTGCAGCAACCTCAGCTGTCCATGTAAGCAGAGCGGCTGGAGAGGAGAAGGGTAACAAACAGGGCGAAAGCATGGGGGAGCACTGCCTGGTGCAGGGTGCAACATGACAGCAACATGGGAGGAGTGGTAGGACTTCCCTGAAGCTTCATCCTTTGGATGCGAGCAGGGGGGACTGCCAAAGTCTCAACCCATTCCCCAGGATGTGGTCAATGGGACATGCTGCTGGAAGGAAGGGCAAATCTCCCCTCCAAAATCAGAGGGGAGAGATGCACCCTGAGGATTTGGAGGTTTCCTCTCTGCTGGCTGTTCTGTGGGGAGATGGAGGAACCTGGAGAAGTCTGGTTTAGAAGATACTCAGAAAAAAACAGCGAAGGGGCCAGGATTTACAGGAGAGCTACTGCAGGTGGAGAAATAGCAAAAACAGGTCCCAGCTGAAGGAACAGCAATGGTTACCAACTGAAGGAACAGCAAGGTCAGATAGGAAAGAAAGAGACAGAGGGGAGCTTGAAAATCCTCTGATAATAACAGATCTTACACTGCATCCGGACTTCACACCATCTCCACCTGCACAGATCATAGTGACTTTTGCGTGAGATCCCCACCAGTCATTCTGGGAGCAGATCTCATGGGCAACCACCGGCATCATCACTTCCTGCAGTTTGTCTGCGCCGCTGCCACCCACTAGCAGAGAAAGGGTGAGATTTTGGTCCAGGAGCTCCAACAGTTGAGGAAGGAAGCCCACACCCTGCCTTGGGCAGCCTTACCTGCACAGTGGTCCCTCTGAAACCAGGAGGGGCTCTCAACACTCCTCCTTCCCCCTTACTTACCAGTAACCACCCCCCATCCGGTAATATAGCAGGGATAGTTATTGGGCAAAAGTTCTCCTTCAGGTGGAAGCACTCCCACCTCAACAAACCCATTGTCGTAGGCAGGAGAATTGAGGCGCAGCAGGGCAATGTCGTAGCTGAAATGGGATACAGGTAAAAGACTCTTTACTGGAAATCCTGAATTAGTCATAAATCAGACGTCCTCACTCACATTTCATCACTTATACAGGTCTCTAGCCTCTGGCATGATGATAGACAAGCACCTTGCAAACACCATTAATTCATCCTTATTGCTATCACAGGTGACGGGAAAATATGAGCAATTAAGAGAGAGGCGGCCATGGTACAGACTGATAAAGGGCTACACTGCCCCAAGATCTTTTACTCTTTCAGAGGCACCCAATCTCAGAGTGAATTTCAGTGGACCCTGGGTGGACGGGCATGCGTCTGAGGGGGGATTTAAGACAGTCCCTCAGCATTTCCTCGTTGCCTTCCCTTCATCAGATGCAAACAGTGGTGTGACTGTTGGCCAGCCCCTGAATCTGATGTACATCTGTCAGTGAGGGTCATCTTTCCCCCATCTTGGGCAAAACAGGACTGAGGTCATCCACACAGGCACCATGTAACACCTCCAAGAGAGGAGGTCATTTGGGAAATCTCCATTGCATCATCTTCCAGTGCTTCCCACAAATCCAACCTCCCTGGGAACTGGACTGAATATAAACATAAACACTAGCAGGACAGGGTGCTAAGTACCATTCAGCCATCTGAAGATATTCAAAATAATTACCCATTGGCAATGTCATAGGGATTCCAGCCATCATGGATGAAGACTTTATCCACACCAATATAGTACTCGGTGCCATCCACCTTCAAGAGATTGTGCTCACCCAGAGCCACTCGGTAGGTCGCTCCTGGTGGCCTGAAAATGAATCACAGAATAATTAATGTAAAAACTACTTCCCACCACTAGCTTTGTAGTGTAATTCCTGCACCACTGAGACCTTCCACCAATGTAATAATTTCTAAAGCACCTTCCACTGGAGGATTTTCAAGGGACTGTAGCTAAATGGTCTTATGAATTAGGCAGACGCTGCCTGCAGTTTGCTGGCGAAGCAAGCGAAGGTACAGCATCAGCTAATACAGCGCTGAGCTCAGTCTTGAACGAGAACGTTCATTCTGCATCTCTGCATTTATCTGAAACAGAGTGTGAAGGATCAGCTTGTTACACTTTACTGTAAGTACATTCACTAAAGGCATGAGTAATTAAAGAGGAGTGTTTGCTTATTGGTGTCACGCTGTATCGTTTAGGCGGTCCATGTTAGACATGCTGCAGAGCAAATTGTACAACATGGCCCGTGAGCTACAAAACATGCCTTTCGTTCAATCTTTCCATCTCTGTGCAGGTTTCTCGGGATGCGAACCCATTCAAAATGCTCACGTTCATGCAAATGCACCTCCTCTTATGCAAATCAGCAATCAGCTTGATTTCTACTCCCAGGAAGTCAGCAATTAATGTGTAAAATCAAGGCTAAAGCAAACAGAGTTTTCCAGTTCCCTTGATTAAGTGCACAGAGAGCTGTCCAGCTGTGCAAGGAACGGCACCAGTGGGGAGCTCAGAGGGTGAGAAGGCTCCTGCCTGTAGCAAGAATGAGGAGCGGAACAGGAGTTTTAACGTTTTTTGTCCCACTCACATGCTGAGGCAATGGGCTGCAGTCATGACCCATTTGCTGCTGATAAGGGTTCCACCGCAGATGTGGGAGTAGTACGATGGAGATTCAGCATAGGCAATCTGAAGCGATACCTGGATCAAACGACAACGTATTTTGCACCCAAGCCATGCCGTGCCTCTGCAGAAATGGTGTGTGTGGCTTTGGACAGTGGAAACTGTCATTTTCTCGCTGTCTTTCCAAGTATAAGGCTTTTTTCAAGTATAAGTCACCAGCATTACCTGCCACTTCCAGCTGTTTCGTTGGGCCTCATGGCCTCCAATTACTCGCCCCGTCAGCACATCCTTCTGAAGCTCATCCCTTAGGGGACTTCCAGAGATTGCCCCTAACCACACAAAAAAAGGAGCACATTTTGTCATCTAGATTCCTAAAGAGTGTCAGTCATCGAGGGTTACTGCCAGCGACAAACCTGTGCTGCGCAGGGCAGCCAGCGAAGCAAGTCTGAAAGATCAAGTGATTGAGACTTGCACATGGTGACACTGTGATCGCTCTCCACCCTGGAGGCTCTCTTTAAAGCCTCCATGGTTGCAAAATACCACAAACAGGCTTCAAGATGCAAAGCTCTCATATAAATTGACTTCTGTTTCCCGCTGTTCCTACCACCCCACCATAACTGCCAGGTCGTTGTGCAGCAGCCTAAACCCCCTTTCTTTCAGGGCGTAGGTGTACCCTCCCCTCCCTCAGAGCACCACCAGGAGATCTTGTTCCCACAATAGAGAAAAACCCTTCCAGCCAGAATAATTGTGTCCACGTAAGGTTTTGCTCTAGCACAGTAACTGCAGAGAAAAAAATGGATATGCTCTAATCTGCGCCACTTAGTCAGAGGTTGAGAGGTTCACCCTTTCCCAGCTCAAATACTTCAATTGCAACTTACCCAAGCAACTAAAAAGAACCAGATACTGAAGCATCTTTAATGAAGTGGTAGCATTTTTCCAAGAAAAATTCTTTTTATACTAAAATATCTGATAAGAAGCTGTGTCTAAATTTGTGATTAATACATTTTATCTATACTCATAAGTCATTAAACCAATCAAAAATGTTCTCTTTGTGGAAAAAAAGGGGAGCAGCAACCTGTTCAAGGTAGAGCCCAAGGTTACACAAACACCTCCGCACTGCGTAGTTCCCACAGGGCCACGAAGAAGAAAAAAACCTGACAAATTTGGAGAGCTCTCAGATCAAGTCAAAACCAAAACAATGCAAACCCAAGCTCAAAAAGCCAAGACTTCAGACTAGTAATTGTTGATGCACATGTTGTATTCCCTTGTTAGAAATTTATCTGTCAGTCCAGCTGTCTGCTACTCCATGTAACATGAACTGGTCGTTGTCAACTAGATAGAAAGAGCAACAGCAAACAGGGAGAAGCACCGAGGGTGGTTCAACCTTGGCTGAACATGTTAAACCAAGCTTGGCTGGACACATTGATCCTTTTTTAGGATCCCTTTCTGCTCCCTCTTCCCTGCTGAATGAGTTTTCCTCTGCCTGCCCCAAAATGCTGGCTCTCAGTGGCAGGAAGTAGGGAGCTGGGCTATGGCCAGCGGGGAAAAAAGGGAATGGTGCAGCTGGCAAAGACATGTGCTATGTCTGAGGAATGGAAAAGGTCCCAGAATCACAGAATGGCTGCGGTTGGAAGGGACCTCTGGAGATCATCTAGTCTAACGCTGCTCCTCAAGCAGGGACACCTAGAGCTGGTTGCCCAGGACTGTGGCCAGACGGCTTTTGAATATCTCCAAGGAGGAAGACTCCACAACCTCCCTGGGCAACCTGTGCCTGTTTGTCACCTGCGTGTCAGTCACCCTCACAGTTTCCTGATGTTCAGAGGGAACCTCCTGTGTTTCAGGCTGTGCCCATGGCCTCTGGTCCTGTCACTGGGCACCACTGGAAAGAGCCAGATTCTCTCTCACACCCTCCCTTCAGGTATTCATATACATTGATGAGATCCCCCCTGAGCCTTCTCTTCTCCAGGCTGAACAGTCCCAGCTCTCTCAGCCTTTCCTCATGGGAGAGGTGCTCCAGTCCCTTCATTATCTTTGTGGCCCTTTGCTGGACCCTCTCCAGCATGTCCATGTCTCTCTTGTGCTGGGGAGCCCAGAACTGGACATAGGACTCCAGGTGTGGCTGCACCAGTGCTGAGCAGAGGGGCAGGATCACCTCCCTCGACCTACTGGCCATGCTTTGCCTAATGCAGCCCATGATACCATTTGCCTTCCTTGCCACAAGGGCACATGGCTGGCTCGTGGTCATCTTGGTGTCTACCAGGACCCCCAGATCCTCTTCCACCACGCTGCTTTCCAGCAGCTTGGGACAGGGAGCAGCTAGGGGAGGTAGTAGGCAATATTGCCAAGACTTGCATCCCATCTTTGACAGTGGCCTTCATGTAGCGCTTCAGAAGAAAATGTAGAAGCCTTTGTAATGGATAACCTTGTTCTAGGGGGAAGCATGTTTTGCTTTTTTATATCCCCATTATAACTGCAGTCCCCTAACCATTTTATATTTGTGGACCATGATGATTTATATCCCTTTAATGGTTTAAAGCATCTATCTAGGAGCATAGCAGATGTACAGGTTCTTCAGTTAAATGTAAAATGCAGCCCTGCTTTACATATCTATTGAGGAAGAAAGCAAGAAATACCTGTAGCTGGTGGAAACCCAGAGACTTGTTTCCCTGATCAGAGGAAATCCCCTTGGGACACACAGGCCATCAACGGGTGGGCCGTAAAACTCACCTTAAACTTTAACTGCAGCCAGAGAGCAGTTGTCAAGTAAAAAAGGAAGAGTTAAGGAAATGAACTGGAGAAGATAGCAAGGCTCATCCACCCAGGTATCCTAATGGGATCCACTGTCCATGGAATGGATACAGTAGGACCAGGACCTTTTCCAGGTCATCCCAACAGTCCTCTTTAACAAAACCTTTCTATTTTATTGGAAGCCATAACAAGTTCAGTGTGATATTTCAGCACTGAGACCATCTTTAAGTCATTGAACACTTTTTCTCCCTTACATCATAGATCATTTTTAGCTTCCAGTTAGTTTTGGCTAGGAGGTCAGAAAATGGCCTCCTAGACAAACAGTCTCTTCACTCACTTTCACTACATTCATGATCCCTGTTAGACCTGGCAAACTCACTCATTTTCTATTGGTAACTTATTTTTCCAAAGATTTTATGTGTTCCCTACATACAATTCTGTTGAAGAACGTTGTTGTCTGTTTATTCTCCTTTTGGACATCATGCCATTTAGCTTGAGTAATTGTTTGTCCATAATCTGCACTCTAAAGGAACGCACATACCCATTTTGCAGCTGAGTGGCTTTGATCTTGGGCTGTGTTGTAATGCCCAAAGGAGAAATAAATTACACTGAGGATGACTAATTACAGCTGTTCTGAGAATTCCTCCACTTCAGACATTGTTTTAGTGTAGAGCTCTTGAGGGACTGTCTGTGTTTTGCTCTGGGCTCTACATACATGGTTTGTGGAATGGAGAGAGGGGAGTTTGAGCATTGGGACTGGGACGCTGTTCCATGTACAAGCACTTGCCAGGGTGAAAAACCTTGCGTTTATGAGTTAGGACTTTAATTGTAAGGGAAGGAAATGAAAAAACATGGAGATAGATAGTTTTTGGTATTGCAGCATTACCATGCAGCTCCAATTGCGAAGCTTGGCTTCAGATGCTGAAGTCTAGAGCTGCCATCCAAAACACAACATCTCACCTACATCTGCTAAATCTCAGAGGCCCATAACCCTCCAGGGGCTATGAAATCTGTTTCAGAACATGCACAGTCTGGTAATCGGAGTCCAGGACTCTTTCTCTCTGAAGAACCATCTTAAGCCAGAGCCATCTCAGGGTTTCTCACGAGTGTAGGCAAAAATGAATTTCTGTGCTCCAAGTCTTTACCAGTAAACAAAATGGGACATCTTTCACACCACAAAGCCAACTCAAGTGGTCCTGTTTGTGTCCATATGGCAAAAGTCTTTTATACTCTAAAACAGAGAGGTCTCATCCATGCTCTCTATGGAGGATGGTCTCTCGTCCGTACTAACTTTCCAAACCATGCATAAAAGTTGCTATGGGGAGCATGGGCCGGTGCAAACCAGTGTTATGCTAGACTGTGCTAACATTTAACTGTAGAGAAAAAGCAGGACAATGTCTGAGTTGGTGCTCTAGCACTGTTTAGTTAATTGGTAGTCTAGTATTGTTTAGTTAATTAGTGACCTAGCACTGTTTAGTTTATTTAATTATTAGTTTAGTTAATTAGTATATAGCCTTTTTGTCCTTGTTCTCAGAGCATCAGAATCAAATATTTTGATGACAGCAGCATTTTCTGGGTGAGTAGATTGTTTTAGGAGTGATGGGAAGGATAAGGGAGGTTGTGAGGGGTAGGATGGATGATGGGGAAATATTCCAGGACTGTACAAGCAAAGGCTAAAGTCACTTGGTCTGTTCAGCCTGGAGAAGAGGAGACTGAGGGGAGACCTCATCGTGGTCTACAGCTTCTTCACAAGGGGGAAAAGAGGGGCAGGTGCTGATCTCTTCTCCCTGGCGACCAGTGATAGGACCCGAGGGAATGGCAGGAAGATGTGCCAGGGGAGGTTTGGGTTGGATATTAGGAAAAGTTTCTTCACCCAGAGGGTGGTGGAGCACTGGAACAGGCTCCCCAGGGAGGTAGTCACGGCACCGAGCCTGACAATATTCAAGAGGTGTTTGGACAATGCCCTCAAACACATGGTTTGAATTTTGGGGTTGTCCTATACAGGGTCAGGAGTTGGACTCGATGATCCTTGTGGGTCCCTTCCAACTCAGGAGATTCTATGATTCTATGATTCTATGAAATAAGGAGATTTGGGTGGACTTGAGATCTGTTAGGAGCTACTGAGCACAAAGTTGAGGATATAGTCATCTTTCAGGGAGGTCCTAAAGCACAAACTGACTTTCAGACATTGGGAGGGTTTACTGTGCACGTTTGTTCTGCAGCTTTATGTTTGCTCTGTTCTTACATGCTTTTCCTAAAAGCATCTGCTATCACCCATTGTCACTAGGATATTGGCTAGATGGATCTTTGGCATGACACAGTTCAGCCCTACATATATCTTTATTTATTGACTATGTTCCTAGAAACGAAAGCCTCACATTTACTTTTGCAGTGCAAACGCCAAGGTTTCCTTTCTTCTTCATAGCAGCAATTCAACATAATATCTCTATTCAGGATAGTATTAAACACATTGTTAACTTAAGTATGTGCTAATGTAAGGCACATGCTTGTCTTCTCAACAGAGATGGTTTTAAACGTATTAAGCAGGACTAGAGAAGACTCCTTCCAATGCACACAGAGTATTTAATTTTTCTTTTTTTTTTTAATCTATATTCCTTCTCTTCCATAACTGAGTTTGAGTTGATCAGCACACTAATAAAACCATAAATATTCCTAGCTTATCATCATTTGGCAACAGGTTAGGACAACATGAGCGGAAACCCTTTTATTACCTAAGTAAGTAAAAAAGTCTATGGATACACTATCCTGAAGACTGACAAAACCTTCATCTAATGTACAGTTCTTAATAAATATACTACAGTGGCCTTAATCATCAATAAATGAGGATAAAGGAACAAATGACTTCACTTTTTCTTCCTCTTTCTATTGCTACAGGATGAAGCCTTTATTTCAGTATGAGTACTGTTGAGCTGTAAAAAGGGATGCGTGATATGAAATGGCTAATTTGTCAGACCACACCGTTAATCTCTGTATCTGGAGCATATCTTTGAAGGTCCACCTAAAATATATCCGACTCAAAAGAAATTCTTAGCAAGAAGGAAACATAAAATCAGTAAGTGAGAAAACTTTACATTTCAACACTGGAAATCATAAAATGACATGAGGTAATGCCTGCATATTCACCTTAATGATAAAAATGTTTATTAAATTTAAGGTCAGTCTCATGACATACACACGCTTAACCCCTATTTACTGATGTTTCACACGATGATGTTTGATGGAAAGGGCAAGTAAGTAACACTAAAGTTAGTATACACTGTGATGTACGCAGACATGAAAAATGCTAACTGATAAATATATTAGGCGTCTGAGGTGCAGGCAAGTTATAATGCACACATAAACTCTACTCTGCAAGTGGTTTTTAAAGAAGTTTGATATACAGATTGTTGAGGGTACGTGGAACATGAGAGCGTCTGCTTCATTAAAGTTATAAGATCAAGGACATATTTAGTTCAGAGGGGATAACAAGAAAAAGGGAAAGGGATAAACAAAACAGAGACACAAAGCTGGTAGACAAGGGATAACTAAGATGATGACGAAGACCAAAAGTCTCCAGACCATAATTGATGGGCCATTAAGGAACTACAGGCAGAGCTGTGGAGACAGCTAACCTGGACGGTGCTACTGATAAGAAGGGAAAAAGAAGATGAACTTGAGGATTTGGGGTATTCAAGGGGGCTGTGCAGGACAAGCAAGCTGGACTAGCTGGCAAGTAGGAGATCATACAGCAGGTACGAGGGCCCAGTGTTCCCACTGAGGGCACACCAGGCTGGGCTCCAGCAGCTGGAGATGGCAGGTCTTATAATGCCCTTAACACAGACTATTGCATATGACGGTCTTACTGGTTTTATTTAAAACCTTTTTACACCATCCAGGCAGGTAAAGGATGTTTAAAATTGGTAAGTTCAATTTACTGCCACTTTAGGGTTCTTTCAGCCTGAGAAAATAATATAAGTAGCTTCAAAAGAGAGGGTCTGATATTCACTGTCTTTTAAATCGAATCATCTTTATAAAACAGCTATGATAAATGCAATATGTCCCTTGTTGGTGAACCTAAAGCTCTCCCTTGCTGAACACACACAAACTTTATTGTTCATGTCTGAGTCATTCTTTTCTTAAACAGTTGCCTTCCCATATGATTCTTCAAAAAATGAAAACTTTAATTTTATATTAATTAAAAAGTCTAAAATACATATTTACTCAACTTTTTTTTAATTTTGAGTGTTTACTGACATCTCTAATAGCTAAACATTTTATATTAAGATCTTATTTCTAGGGTTTAATTGCTGCTTGCGCCTTCTCTAAAATCTTAATGAATCTTTGGATAACTTGGAGAGACCGTCAAAACCTAGTTAAAAAAAAGCTAATAATAAATTAAAAGCTATTTTTCTCATGACGTAATTCAAACTTTTGTGAATGAGTGACATCGTGACAAACTTCTGTCACCTCCACATATCCCTTATCCTTTAGGTAACTGAAAGCAAGTTTTAAACCTTCAAGAGATACAGAAAAAAATAGTGGTTTACCACCTGTATACCTTCTTGAGGTTAATCTGAGATTAAAACAGCACTTCAGACCCGGTATCACAACAGATTTAGAGTGAAAATAGGATATCCCAGAAAACATTAAGATAATGAACATGTGACCCATGGTACAATTTGTTTCTATCCGGACATTTTATTTGGATTAATGTGTACGTTGTGTTAGGAAACCCCAAAAAAGAGGGCTTCCAGGAAAAATTTTTGCTAGGTAATAAGGCCTTATTGCACCTTGGATCCCAGTCCAGTTTGCAAGTAAGGTGCCGAACACTTGGTGGGCTCACACTACCCAGGGCTGGGAAACGAGGGCTAACAGGCTCGCAGCCATTGCAGTCCCGGGAAAGGAGCCTGTCATGTCGCCGTGCTTTTCAGAGCCCGGATGCTGACATGGCTCCCGGGGACTGCAGGGTACTGCGTCAGTACATGTTTTATTTGGAGAGTAAACCAGTACATAAGGACCAATGAACCAGGAGATGAGGAACAACAACTAACACCCCACTTTTTTCTAACTCTTCAGCATCTGACAACATCCAGTTTACTTTTGCTAATTGTTTTAGTTGAATTCTGGCCTTGGCAGTCTGTTTTAAGTATCACATGGGGTTGGGCCATTGCCAAAATACTTTGAATGCTTTCCTTCTAAGAAAATATAAATCACACAAATTACAGCAATCTCCCCCTTCATATGCTAGTGATCATATCATATCTTGCACTGTCATATTACAAAAGGCTAATGCAAAACCAAACAGGTTGTTAGCAGATTGTGAAATAAACCTGAGTACTTCCATTTATAGTAAACACCTAATATAGCATTAAAACCCACTGAACATATGCCTGCACTTTTATCTTTTTATCTTGCAACTGAATTCCTACAGACAAGTTTTTAGGATCTCATAATATAGAGGAATTTATATGTGAAATCTTTATTTTAGGGCAACATATTATTGACGAACTAGATGGAATATATGGATCAAAAGTTCTTATAATTAAAACACCTGTAAAAGTTTTTCAGCTTGTCTGAACATTGAGCACAGAAGATCCAAAAGGAAAACCACCTCTTGTGTTACAGGCAAAGATAAAATTTCCAGGAATAACCTTTTACAGCTGGGTGCTGTCAATGTGACAACATGTTTCCTCAGTGCAGTGTGAAGAATTTGGATGATTCAACTCTCAATTATTCAAAACATTGCTAATTGAATCAAGGTCAAAGGGCTCCTTTAAGTAGCAAAACATGTTACCCACTTTAATATGTTTAATGATTGATGATTAGTTTTGAGCATTCATATAGCTCTATTAAAATCATTAAGTATATGTATTCACACAGGGGAAGCATGTAATTAAATATTTTGCTGGATCAGGACCAGAGTGTTCAGCTAGTTGTAGTTTCACACTACTATTTCCCAGTATTGCTTTGACTATATTGAAAATCTTGGGAAAGGAGCAAAATGTCAACAATTCCAATTACTTAAGCACACCACAGAATTCAAAGAGCAAATCTTGAGACATAATGTCATTTTTATTTACTTTTAACAGCAGAGTGGCTTGATCTTGCCTCCATATTCCGCAGAACATTCAGTAGATAATTCAATCTCTTGTTTCAGTTTTTTAAGTAACTATTGTGCTAGTAAGCAGTTTACTGAAATCCACAGTTTTCATAACTCTTAAGGGTTATGGGTGTGATTTTCTACATGCAAATAAACTGTATGCTTTAGAAAAATTAGTCTGTGAAGCTTTATAAATACTGGTATTCCTAACTCCACTGAAATCAATGGAAAAGTGTAGTATTAATGACATCAGAATCTCTACCATTGTGTTTACTGGAAAAGTTCACTTTGAACTTAAGTAAAGAGGAAAAAGTCCAAAATAAATAGCCCACATTTTGTCTTTTTTTGTCCTTACTGAACATGGAAAAAAGTAGTAAACACATTTATACGTAAGTATTTTAATATGCTTATTAATTTAATTTCAAAGCTTTTAGTTTAAGGTTAAGAAGAAAATGCAATTTGTTGTGGAGAAAAAAACAGGTAAAAAAGCAAAGCAGGAGTCTATTAGCAATTTATAGCAAGAAGGAATGTGTATGAAAAGATGTTAAGAATTCTTACCTCATTTTTTGCCATTTCAACAAACACACTGAGAGCATTTTCTACATTGTGTATGCCTGTAGTAGCCATTAAACAGTAGTTCTGTAATGTCTTTAGCTGATTTTTGCCCTCTTGCGAACAAGGACAAAGCTCCTTTAATAATTTTTCTGCTGTTCTTACACCCTGTTGCACAGCTTCCTTCTTCTCATCTAAATTACTGTAACACTGAATTCTATATGGCATTTCCTAGTTTATCAAATAGTGACTAATATAAAGCAATATGCACCTTTGTCTATAAATTCCAACTACCCCATATGTAAACAGAGTGGTTATGTATTTGTTTTTCTAAGATATTAATATTCTATTTCTAGGTGTGTTGTCAATATGTACATTTGTGCTTTCGCTGTACATAAATTCATGCACTCAAGACGGACAAATTTTTATCTCAGTAGTGTGCACAGGGGATACATATAAGTTACCCTCCTCTGTTTTCCCTCATTTCTTCTTTCTCATGTCATTCATGCTGGTGTAATAAGAAAAGCACCCACCCTACCATATCTGTTTCTCTCAACATCAGAATTTCTGAAAAAATACTTATGGCCTCAAAGCAAGAGATGTAGGAATACACATACAAAAACATATCTCAAAAAATAGAATTTCAGCCAATTTCAGGAAACTCAACATAAAGAGCAGAAAAAGGTTGACTGCCTCCACTTGTGGATGCTGAGATGGCAGGTAAGTATTCACAACTGATTGGTGGAGATGCCCATCTAGTTTAGCTTTAGTTAACCATGTTTGCGGTGCCTGGTATTTCAGCCAAACTGATAAAAGTGTATGAGACGACAGCAGCTGATGAACGTTGTGTACTTGGATGCACAGCAGAGCAATTTTTGACTGAGGATCAGAATTTCTCTTGCTGAAAAGTTGCAGGTGTGCTCTCATCCAGAAGGACAACCAACACAAGCACTGTTGAACAGGGACAGCAGAGACTGGGATGGCAATTCTGGCCTGAAACAACTACAAGAAGATGTGGAAGGAAGGGCAGGGCTCTTGGACTTACTGGACACCCTCAAAACAGAAGAAGGTCCTTGGCCAAGAGTAGGATCAGTTGAAACTCTACTGGCAAACCCCACTTGGCAAAGGTCCTGAGTGCACCAGCAGGTGCTGCAACCCCGTCCTCACACCCCCTGGGTGTTCAGCTGCCTGTGTTCAGGGTCAGCTCTGATATAGCGGAGCTGCAACCTTGGATCAGACTTCTGTCAAAACTGCTACGTTGTAAGAAAATGCTGAATGAGAAAAAAACCCCTGAGCAGCCTCATCTGGGGCCATACCCATTGGGCTTGCTGCTCAGGCCCTTGTTCTTGGTCCTTGCTTGAGCTACGTTGCTTAAGACACAATTCCCCATCCCTTCTTCCCCCACCCCCCATTTCATGGTCATCAGCTTTAAACAGATCAGCACTTTCACTAGTACATTTGAAGATCTTGGTAAGTCATTCATTGATAAATTTGATGTTAAATGCTGCTTGCTGGTACAGAAGATGGGAACCTTGCAGTACCTTATTTATTGATATTATAGCAGTGATATTACCTGTTACTATGTGTGGCTGATGGATCTTCTTCATGTAGGGCTTTGGGATATTCCCAAGCATGACAAACTTTGAGTTTTCAGATCACTGGAATGAACCTTCCAACAAAGCAAGGAGGCAACCATAACTACTAACTAGGGTAGCAAAGATAATTTGAAAGGCACTCTGATACATCCTTTCTCCACGTTTGCCATTGATAAAGAAAATCCCAGACTTTCTACAGAAGTGACGTATTCATGCTGATCAAGCGAGGAAGTGATCAGGAGAGTTGGTACACTGATCAACGTCGTGCTCTGCATCTTCAATACCACAAAGTCCAAGTCAAAGCCAGAACTCCTGAGGTTTAGTTGGCTCAAAGGGAACTTTTCTACATTTATCTTGAGGTCCAGAGCTCCTTCTACAGCAAAACTATACAGCACCAGAGCAAAGGGCTTGGCATTTCCTTCTGCTGTCTATATTGTGAAACTGTTTGCACAGTTCCTGGCGTGGTTTTGCCCCATGTCAGCCACCACAGTCTCAGACAATTCCTGGTCACATCTTAGTGTATAACATGGGCCAGGAACAATTCCAACAGGCAATTGGGATGCACACACTCTGGTTTAGAGAACAAAGATTTTAATCATGTGGACGTGAGCCGTGTCTTGCCAGTTGGACTCAGGAACAAAGAATGGGTACCACCCATTTGATTTAATAATAAACTCAGAATGAATTTTTTGTCATCTGAAACTCTGTCCAGATGCCTCCTTTTTAAGCCTGCTGCTGATGCAAAGTGAAGCAATTACTCTTTTCACCCTCAAGTTTCTGACAAGCAGCATCACCTTTTTGAAAAGTCTGGATGCTGAGGCAACGGTGGTACATTGTTCTCTCCCTGGAGAATAATGGGATAACTCATTGAAAGTGGTGAATCAAATTAGTCTTTTGCAGAGTGTAAGAACTTGGTTTAGGCATTGAAAAGGACTCTACAAAAGGTGCTCTACTTGACAATTAAATGAAAAAGCACAGGAAAACCTCAAGACAGCAGCCAACCTACCTTACAGGCATCCCTACAGGTAGAAGCCTTGGATTTGACAGAGACAAAGCATTGCTCAGGAATGTAGTCTTAACCCAAGGAATGGAAGGAATGGCTAAGTTCACCAGAGCAGAAAAATCACTTCCATGAGTTATAAAAAGTCTGTCAGAAAAGTTGTGGTCATGTGGCACATGAAGAGCCAAAGTCCAAGAGGATTTAGACAAATCTGAATCATATTGTTGATAGCTCTCTCGCCCCAGTCGCTGCACTTTCTAGCTTTGTTAAAGTATCTCAGAGCTTGATTGGATTGTCCCGTGTGCCTATTTGAAAAGAGTAGAGAGCCATCAATCTTCTCAACATGAAGTTTCCATATTTACCTATATAAACCACCATGAAAAAGCAAAATCTTTTTAGAAAAAGAGAAAATTGAAATATTCGCAGTAAGCATACATCTGTATACAAACCTATAAACAATAAGTGTATGAATTTCTTCAGATGTTTAATTTATTTTATAATATATTGATGGATGTACAGGTTTTCTCCTACATATGGCATCCTTTCTTTTATAGCTTCACAGTTCTTACAGTTTTACAGATCATGTGCCTGCCAGTTCTGATGCACAGATTAATGCAAAATCAACCATTTAGAAAAGAGACAAATCCAGCACCAACCATGTAAAGTCTGCCAAGGAAGGAGGAAGTTAGCCCTGGAAGAAAATGAGTTTGTTTACTTTTCCCCAAGTACCACAACGCCTGCACTGAATCATGACTGCTTCAGACAAAGAGTGCTTCTGCAATTAATGAAGTACTTTTGTTTAGGTGCTGAATGGATTTAAACTCTGTCAATGGTATGTGTTGCTGGAAACCTGCCAATTCAAATCTCTCTCTGGGACACAGATGCCTCCATTTCTCCAAACTTCTGCCTTAATGTCAAAGTTGATGGTCTCACTCTCACCCTGAAATCCTAGCAAAATCACGAGCTCTACTAAATGCACAATGTTCCTTTTATGAAACAGTGAGTAAGAGAACAGATGGGTTGTGCCAGATGTTAACTATGTTGTTTAACACAATTCACAAAGATACACCTGTACTACGGTGATGGTGACAAATAAAATAGTGAAGAGCAATACTGGTAAAGAACAGCATTTCCTTTAACAACTGAGGTCTAGAAAGAACCACTTTGAGCAACTGGCAAGGATAATTTATAACTAGAGTAGCATACAGCATTAGGGTATTGGCTCACATGCTCTCTAGCTATGGGTACTTACATAGCTCAAAACTGATGACCAGGCAAGCTCCATCAGCTGTGCCAAGGCTAACGTTACATATACGGTTGAGCTGCTCTAACACCTTCTTGCTACAAAAACAAGTGACTTGTTATCACTCTATTCCTGGCAACAACATCCTCACTTGCCTTGAGCTCTGGAACTTTTCATCTCACATAGTAAAATGATTTGATTCTCTAAGGGAAAATATATTCATCTTTTTGCTGGTTATTTCTCTGTCATTTTAGAAAGCTGATCAGGCAGGTACAGAATTGGGTGATTTTCAGAGCCTGTGCAAAGAAGCAGGTGAGACCATGTGGCAAGAAGCAAGGCAGGAGGAAGAGCAGGACCTTCCTATTGCAGCACAGCAAGTGCCCAAATCTGTATCATAAAGTTAGACATCAATGTTCAGAAGTAAAAAAATTGCACATCTACATAATGAACATTTTATTAAGTTTTTCATTCAGTGCTGCAAAGACAGTCCAGCACAGGCTGAAAGATCTGTCCAATATACTCTCTATTGTATCTTCACATATTTAATACATTCCAGTCGCTTATGCCTGTAGAGACCTACTCTGAGCAATCAAATCATAAAGAAATCACTAAAGACTTAAGTTAAACAGATTCTAGTTACAAACAATTTGGGTTTGTGTATTCTGTGTTATGCAGTAAAAGGAAAAAAAAAACCTTCTTGCTATCAGATTGATTATATAGTCCAAATTAGTTTTGTTTAATTGTATTTTGATATATCATTTACAGACACATATTAGATGTGAAACCGTATAATTATAATCTGTCTTTTTAAAGCCAAATGCCAAAAAGATCTAAAGCCAAAAAGTAGACTAAGAAATACCTGGACTTATATATACAACTGGAAAATGGGTAAAGCCCCAAATTTGTAGAATATAGAGGTCATGTGTATAACATAAATGTGTAGAAAATGTTTTGAGATCCCCAAAATAAACAGGTGCCTTTTACAGTATGTTACAGGGCTTATTTGAATTCTCTTACTGACTACATTCTAGAAAAACATCTTGGTCAGAATCCTGGCTCACTGAAATAATTTAAGCCAGGATTTGTCTCCTAATGTTTGCAGATGAAGGACTACGTACAATCAAAGATCTTGTGTCTTGTTGCACACTTGTGCGTGCAAATTGCTCTCAGTCAAATCAACATACTTCTCCTCTATTTGGAGTACTCTGTTTCACTATATATGTAGCTTTCCCCATCTTCATGCTCCAGTACTTTCTGAAAGAAGTCTTGACCTATTAAGAAGTTTGTATTTTTACCAGCTCTAACTGATAAGCAAATCCGAAAACACTACTTTCATTTCTGTGCACATGAAGAAATAATGTTTAACAAACTGAGCCTTAAAGCAGTCACATAAACTGCACAGAGGTTCTGCAGCACTGCTCGGAAAATCCAAAATCCACAAATATTCCTTTGCATGCTTTACCAGAAGTAGAGTCCTTTGCAGTAGCTATATCCAGGTTCCAAAAATAATCATGTTTCTCCACCATTTCAAAGAAAATTGTAGTTTTATCAAGGTTACCACTTCTTCTCAGCAAATCAATGAATCTTTCCAGGGCTGAAAAGTTACCTAAAAAATTATAAAGCAATGAAGTACATTTTATCTCTACCTTGCAGCAACTCAGATGCTTTAAAATCTGGCAAAATTTAAATATTGACTTAAATCGTGCACTATTTTTTGGGGTTTTTTTTGGGGCCTGTAATTAATAAGACACAGGAATACTGCTTATCTCTTGGGAAGAAGGTAAGGTTTTTAAAAGAACAAATGGCAGAGCCACAGAGCCAAAAAGAATTCAGATGCTGCTAACATTCCCAACTTCTTGAAGTAGAAAGCTCTTCCAGAAAACTTCAGATTTACTCATATTCTATATGTGACACTACAGGAACTCCTGAGAAATCCTACATTTTACTCAGAAGGGGAAAATTTTGTAGGTGAAATTAAGAAAACAGAGTTTTCACATTTTCATGAGTTTGTTTTTTAAAACTTAGAGCAGAAATCTGAACAAACACACAATCTTCAAGCTTATTTAATGCTATACACCTGGTGATTTTTCCACAACATTCTGGTAAAGGTTTATTGCTTGTCCATATTTCTGCTTCCTGAACATGAGATCTGCCATCATCTAGAAGATAAAAACTTGTAAATATAAAAGGAGATGCACAAATAAAAAGCCCTACGTATGAACTGGCATTAAACAATATTCCAAATCTAGTTCTTTTAAATATTATCAGAATGCATAATAAAAGACGTAATAATTACCATACCAAAAAGCATGTGGGACTTTTCCACTTTTTAGGAAAAGAGAGGTCCAAACCCATCATTATGTGTCACACTGTAATGGATGGATCAAGGTCATCACTTTGGCACACAATTACCCACAAAAAGCAAACATTTCTTCAATTTTCATATGTCTATATAGAGTGAATATTTTTTCTGTCCTACAAAGACTACATTTGGGAGATACAGATCTCTGATTTTCATCATTCCATTACTTCACTCCTTTTCTACGACTTTTTCTGGAAAAAAATTAGTGATGCCAACCTATCGTGCCAGCAATTTCATTATTAGTACTTTAATGTAAAAATAGTGTGCTGGTGTGTAGACTGGGAAAACAGTTATTGGATCTTGACAATCAATCATCCAGATTAAAATAAGTCAACTTTGGTATTATCTGAGAAAATAAGAAGTAATCAAAAGTGAAGTATTTAGGTAACAATTTTAATAAGTATCAAGAGCCTTTTATTTTCTCTCTACTGAGTTCTATCACAGAAGACAGAAACCGAGTAGATCAGTTTTTTCCAACGTAATTTCAATCTACTTTTATAGTTAAATCAAAGATAGATTTCCCCATTAGCACAACTATTGCAGTATCCAAGTAATTATGAATAATCAGCAAAGGATATTCTTTACTGATTTTTCTTGTGCATCATTAATTACCTGAAGTGACAGGGCTAACATTATTTCTATCACGAATAAACAACTAGAGGCAACAGGGAGGAAGTCACATACAAATTATAATAAGTTGGCCACTTTCGAAAATCAGTGTAATCCTGGAAAATGCTAATAGCAGTTCTATTTAAATAAAGCTGCATGTGCTTGCTAGACATTAAAGCTTGCAATATGTTGCGTATCATTAGTTCTCAGTAAAAGCGTTGATGGAATTCACATCTAATTCAATGCTATTTTTTGCCAGTTAATGGCTCTGAGAATCAAGCATTCACAAATGTAAATGGGAGTTTTTCCAAACCAATACTTTACGGGCTTTAAGAACTAGCTTTTACCGTGAGTAGAAAACCATACCTGAGCAATTTTCTTTGTGTAAGTGTGACCTGATTTTTACATTTGTAATATGATACTCTCTTCTGATGATTTACTATATTACACATGAATTCTTAAATATTTTTCAATTTGATACATTTTATTGAATGGATTAATAAGTACAAAAATGGCTAACATGGCTGTATTTCCTTTCTGTATTCGCGTTCCTTTTTGGCTCTTATTCCATTCAAATGTCAGAAATATGATTTAAGAATTCACCCATGGTAATTCTATGGTTTTGAAAAATCAATAAATATTTCCTTTTCTGTATTTTTTGAGAACAAGACACTGACAGAACAATTTCTCTCACTTACCTTGGATATAGATACTATGAATGAGATGTTGATTGAGGTTTAAAACATACTTTCTTTACTATCTGTTGAAGTATATGTTAATGCATTTTATAGCTTTCAGTAGCTTGTACATAGTCCTTCTGACTCAGATAGTGCTGGACATTAATCAGTACTGCCAGCTTCTTCTGAGAAAAAATTGATCCCGGCTGCTCCAAAGGGACACGTTTCAGTGTTCTCAGTTGTATTTCAAAAGCCTGTAGCAATGATGAACAGTGTAAGAGAGATTCATGAAAATGAAATAACAATTGCAACAATTTCTGACAGTTTTTCAGAGCAGTTTCTTTCGTGTCTGTGTGTTGTTTGGGCATCCACCTGAGGAGTGGACATCTGCCTTTAAATCGCCTTTTCTTGGCCCAAAACAGAGAACTCAGTTCAACTCTCCTACCACCAGATTTGGGTCCTAAAAGCCAAACAGGTATTAAAGGATAAATCTCTTTCAGTCACTGCCCACCAAAGCTCTTCCATTTTGCATAAATAACATATTAACTAGACTTGTGCAACCTGACCTGTGCCTGAGGGGAGGGCATGGCCATTGGACTATAATGTCAATATTTTTTTCTTCCAAGCATGTTTCACACATAAGTGTGGATGACTGAGAATACAGTCAAATAACTAACCATCCATTGAAATCTCACGCCTTTTCCTAGTGGATAGATGGTTCTTCCTATCTCCTGGCTTGACCCTTTCCTCTCTTAAGTTCACTTCAATGAAATCCTTTCTTAAAATGCTTAATTCTTCCAATGCAGTATAGGGGGAGACTGATGGGGGTGGACGCAGCTATGAATTCCACCACTGCAGGGACTACATCCTGAGTTCAGCACTGCTTTTTATCAATGGCTAATTCTCAATATATAAAATTTACCCTTTTTCAGGATATTGCCCCAGGGATTATGGACTTTAAATGGTGTCTGGGAATGCTGTCTCTGCAGGCAGAACTGTACTAAAAGAACGATGTTTACATCAAAATCCCTGTTGTCTCTCTGATGGATTCACAAATGTATTTCTAATATGAAATCAGTTTCTCACACTCACAGAAACACACACATATACCTGGCTCCCACACCACTTATCCCACTCACTGACTAGTCTGGCTTAATATTTGCCACACACCGACATACGTACCCTCACCTGCTCCAGCTGCTGGAACTACAGGCACACAAGCCCCTATGACCCATGGTCCCCACCCCAGTTGCTGGCACTTAGACCTCCGTATACACGTTGCAGAGAGCCCCTCATCCAGAATCATTCAAAATTGAGTTTAATGAGACTGTGCTGATCAAACACAGGGCATGGCTAGACAAGTGCACTGATCAGCAGCCTGTTCACAGATGACCAACCCCTTTTATCTCCTTATTTTCCCATGCTCGTTCCTCCCCAAACCGCCTTGATCCCTCCTTTTCCCCAGCTTTGGTTCCTCTGCTAAACATCTCATGATAAGTCTTGTAAAATCCCCAATGCTCTTCCCCTGAGTCCCATTACGTGTCCCATCTCCCTTAGGCAGTAGTCCCCCTTAATCCGAAGATGCTCTGGGGAACCTTCCTTGTCGACTCATGATGACAGGCTTCACCCCTAGCCCAGGGGGCTGATGGCTCACCTGTGACAGCCCCAGCAGGAGCGAGGGTAGGGTGTCTGTTTCTGAAACTGCATTATTGGGGTTTCCCTGCCATATCATGTAACCTAACAAAGCCAACTGAACAGCACATGGAACACATCTGGACATGGACTGGACATGACATCAAAAACTGTCAGGCATGATAACAGTGTGAGAAGCTGACAAAAGTTACAGATAATGCCACGAGGTGTGGCTGGATTTTGCAGGGGGTTCACGGGGAGTTACTTGAGAAATGGGTGACCCTCACAGATAACTGGAGGGGAGCACTGAGGACCTTTCTGTGGAGCAGAATCTTGGAAGGCCAACAGCACCGAGTTAAGTGTATCAGTGATTCCACATAATGCCTTGGTAATGGCATCAGAAATACCGAATTAGGTTACGGATGTAGCAAAACTGGGACCAATGGAGAAAAAGTAATGAGGGAATGAGACTGGGTTAAAGAAAGGGAGGTACAAAGGTGGCAAAAAGTAGGGTCAAGAAACAGGAGAAGGGATAACAACGTATGGAAATCATGTCTTCAGTGCTGTTTGGACACATCTGTCGAGCAGCCCTGGGCTTGTTCATCGTAGCTGGAGCAGGACAGTAAATCCCTTTGTTGTGACCATACTGTCATAGTCAAACCTGCCTCCACTGCCAGGAGGAGCAGGGTAGAGGCAAAGTGGGGTAGTTGGCTGGAGAACGCCTGGACAGATGGACTGAGCATCCTGATATCATGTGTTCTGGGCCTGACTCCATTGGCAGCTAACCACTACTTCATAACACTCCCTATAATCTTTGAGAAGTCGCAACAAGCAGGAGAGATAAAAAGGCACAATATCACAATCATCTTCAACACTGAAGATCAAAGGAAGTACAGGCTGGTCAGCCTAACCTCAGTTGTTGGGAAGGTTACGGCACAAATAATCCTTGAAGTCATTTCCAGCCACCTGAAGTACAAGAAGGTGATTGAGATCAGCCAGTATGGATTTACCAAGGGAAAACCAACCTGACCAACCTAACTGCCTTCCAGAGTGAGATGACTGGCTGTGTGGATAGCAGGACAGCAGCGGATGTTGCGTAGCTTGACTTTAACACAGTCTCCCCCAAAATCCTTATAGCCAAATTGGTCACATATGGACTGGAAGACTAAATAATGAGGTGGACGGGTGGATTGTCAGGTCAATTGTGGCCAATTACTAGTGGCATGCCTCAGGTCAATGCTGTTCAATATCTTTATTAATGATCTGGATGATGTGATAGAGTGCTCTCCCACTAAATTTGCAGATATTACCCAACCAGGGGAGTGGTTGATATGCTGGAGGAGAAGATTGCTCTTCAGAGAGACGTAGACAGGCTGGAAATGGGCTGGCAGAAACCTCCTGAAGTTCAACAAAGGCAAATGCAAAGTCCTGCCTCTGGGATGGAGTAACCACATGCAACTGTGCAGGCTGGGGAATGACTGGCTGGAAAGCAGCTCTGCAGAAAAGGATCTGGGGGTCCTTGTGAACAACAAATTGAACATGAGTCAGCACTGAGCCCTTGCAGCAAATAAAGCCTGCCACGTGTTGGGCTGAATTAGCTAGAGTTTAGCCAGCAGGTCAAGGGAAGTAATTCTCCCCCCCATTCAGCAGCTGTTAGACTGCATCCCTGAAGTGGCATGTCCAGTTTTGTGCTCCCCAATGCAAGAAAGACATTCACGTACTGGAACAAGTCCAGTAAAGGGCTACCAAGATGATAAAGGGGCTCGGGCCTAATGAGTTAATCGGCTTGCCCTATAGTATAAACCTATACTTCATCAGCAGAACACGTCTTTAGACTTCCTTGGGAGTGACCCAATCACTTAAACATAGGCTTATACAGCCATTTTAAGTGCCCCAGAATATCTGACACATCCTGACTGGGCTAGCAGTCTGACATAGGACCTATTTCTAGACATGGTGCTAGGCAACCAGCTCTAGGCAGCCCTGCTTGAGCACTGGGGTTGGACAAGACGACCTCCAGAGCTCCCTTCCAACCTGAACCATTCTGTGATTCCATGGGAGACTCATTCACTTCTGAAGCTTTGAGGTAACTTAATCCAAACACTATTCAAGTTATTTCAATTTGCTGATGACTGCATTACTGCTTGACTGCTATCAATGCAGATAGCCTGCTCCTTCATCAGGCAGCGCAGCTTAAATGCTGGAACATTTCCAAGAGCTCTGTTTGTACAGGAAATACTTTTGCCTACCAGCCCGAGCAGTTGTGATAACACTGGCACACTGGTACAGTAACGGAGACAAAAGAATAAATCACTTAGTTTCTGCAAGTCTCAGTAATAAGAAAAATAAGACTATTAAAGACATGTTATGCGATACTGCTATACTAAAGTCAGTTGCACCTTAGAGCTTTGGAAACACGAAAACTTTCTTTACCAGTGAACAGCAATATGTTATTTACATTAAATGGGAATTCTCTCTTGTGAATGCAAGAAGGAGCTTGAAACACACTACGACAGTTCACCAAAATCAATAAAACTGCATACAACTGAACCCTTGCCTCTGCCTGGCAACTTTCATGTGTAGAAATATCTTTATTTATGCTTCTCCAGGGTTGCAAGATTCAATTCTTTACAAGTTCTGTAGAGGTGATACTGTTAACAAGGTGACGATCATTTAAATTTTTGATTATGATGTACATATGAGAATGGTGTCTTGTCATTGTTATGGAGATGACTGGTTTCAGAATTCCTTTTCATGAGCATCCTGTGCGTATCTTCAAAGAGGTATAAACAAATATGAAGATCTTGACAGATTTATTAATATTTGCCAGTGAAATGGATAATCTTGTCAGATACGTAATCATTCAGGACTAAATTCAATTGCTCACATGTTGGCATCTAGCGTCTCTGGCAATCCCCCAAAGCACTTGAAGTGAGGGCTTACTTCGTCCTTCCCTTGGGAGTTGCTTTTAAGCTGAGGCTTTATCACCAGCCCCAGCCCGTGCTATGCCGCAGCAGCATAGCAGCTATGTCTGTGCCCAGTCTCGGACTGTGGCCCTGACCTGGATTTGCTGGCTTAGGCAGCTAGAAGAGGAAAGCGCTCAGGCTCTAACACCCTGCCGATGTCCAATCCACTAGGCTGCCAGTAACTGCAGTAGCTGTCCAGTGCAGACAGGTGAACCAACCTCTGGCCAGTACGGTCAATGGAGTCTACAATGCTGTTGATCTGACTTAATGTAGGTGTCTACTTTCGGTGAGCTGAAAGCTCCACTTTCTAGACCTCCATTGACTATAATGGGAGCTTTGACACCTAAGGCTCAAGTCATCTACCTGCACGTAGCTGTTTCATACCATCTGAGATGCCATACAGTGTCTCACCTTGCTTTCAGACACTGTTCCAGAAAGGCACTAGCATCCTGTCATTTGTGTCTAACAACTAACAGTCTGTTGAGATTTCTCCAGTACCCTAAGTCATCTCAGCTGGCACTGAAAACCCGTGTTTATGCAAAGAAATTACGACCGTACGCATTATATAGACATCTTAATGTTGACCTGAACACCACCCTAATAAGCACTATTCCACCAAGGACAACAATACTGCCGTCAAGTAGTTTCCAACTCAATGTCAAGTTCACTTTTTTTCCAAAACGGATCAAGCAATAAAATGTATCTTTTGAAGCAGGTTTAGCAACTTTAAGAGACAGACAAACCCACTTTTTCAGGGCAAGAAAGGTCCCATAAATCGTCTGCACAAGTTTGAGAGGAAATTAATCTCCTTAAGAAAATGCAGTTTAAACTGATTTGATCTACTAGATGCTCTTCCTCTTATTTTTGCATAATGAATTTCTGAAATCTGTCCTTCGTAATGCTTAGTTTCTATTCCCAATCATTTTGACCAAAACGTTACTGCTTGTTTAGGGTCAACTTCTTTGATCATCTTAAAATTTATTATAGGAATATTATTATACAAATATTTTGTATCCATAATGACCGAAGAATTAATCTGCCATTAACATTGATTTTTCTAACTAATTAAACTCGTTCACAGAATTTCCTCTGAATTGCAAGCTTGTTTCTGAAGCTTACTGAGTTCAGACAGTGTAACATTTGAAAATCCCTACTCCTTTGAAATTTTGAATTTGAATGTTTACTCGTTTATAATTTCTGATGAGTTCTACAGAAAACACTTCTGAAAGAGGCCAGAGATCTTTATTCACACTACACAATTCTTCTGCCATACTGAACAATTACTTGCACAATGGGGATGAGAAATCCTTAATTATAAGAGCTACAGCCGAGAAGTGCCTGTTTTTCTCCACTGATTGAAAAAAGGAACTTATGACTAACTCAGATGCGGCTTTGCATACTATATCTACATATCTAAATGTATTTTAGAACGGTCAGCACACATTTCATACAGCAACTTTCATCTACGTAGGAACCTTTAGAAAAGGTTGATATTGCAAGCAAGCTGTAATTGCTAAGTGTACAGAGCTTTGAAAAATAAGCATTTAAAGTTTACAGCACTCTGCAGAAAGTCAGTTCCATATTACATTGTTTTAGTTTCATTACCATGAATAATAAATGACATTTCTTTCAAAATTTGGTATCTGCAAAAGCAAAGACCTCATATAGATATCATTGTGTGAAAATGCCATAACACTGCATTATTTCTTATAACAATCAGAATATATTTCTAACGACCTGCCAATTGTTATGTTTTCAACCTTGCGTTACCAATTAGCTGTTTTTTATCATGTACTGACTTTATTATGAAAGGAAAATTCTCTGTTGACAAAGTATTTTGGAGAATGCCTAAAATATAACTCTTAGCCATTTACTAACAATAATGCAATCCTATTTTCACTAATACACAATTAACAGAATAAAATTTAAAAAGTAAGGTTTCAAAAAGTATTTACGAACAAACTTGACGACAATTTTCATCCACCCATTATGGAGTAGCCAGTTTTGATGACATCAATATGCAGGTAGGTAACCTTTGTAAAGTGTTACAGATGTGACTGGACACTCCTCTTTGCATATTTTCAGAAACTCTTTTAAACGCAGACTGTTTCCTGTATAAAATCATAGAATCATTAAGGTTGGAAAAGACCTCTAAGATCATCAAGTCCAACCATATAAAACAATTCATGAGGAAAGAAGAATCACAGAAAGAAACACAGGAAGAAGAGGCTTGAAATTCTTCTTAAACTCCTTGTACCTTTTTCTCAGTAGGTTAGGATTTGCCTCTTAGTGGAGTAGTCTGTAAGACCTGTTCAGAAAGCCTTTTAATTCCAGACTCCTTGCCTCCGGCATATAATTACATCAAAGTAATTCCAAAGTTACAACCAAATGTAAGAAGACCTGATGAAACAGTTTTACCCCCAACCATTATTTTATTTTCCCACTGTAGAAAAACATAACAAACATTCTTCCTCATCAGAAAAAGAGTTTTGGATCACTGTAGAAATATCCACTACAAAAAAAAAAATCAGTTAATTTCCCCGGATTTTATAGTAAACAAGCAATGCAATCTAGATAATTATCATCTTAGGTACAGTATACATTAGTTTTTGCATATTTATATTTTCTTACACTTGGCTAAAAGTCTGATGATCTCATTTCACTTTTTAAATAGTGAGAACTTCTGTCTTGTTATGGATGAAATACCATTTATACAATACCTCTCTAGATCCAGGAGACATTTTCAGCATTCTGTCAAGTCCTTCATCATTTTTATCCATTAGCCATAAAAACATTCCCGCATAATATAGTTCATTAGTCCCTGCATTTGTCCTGTTTCTTTTGTTCTCCAACTCTAAACCAGCTTCACAATCTAAAACCAAAAATTCAAACAAAAATGTGCTAAATGTGTTAAATTTTGAGAAGTCATGTAATGACAAAAACAGTCAAACGAAACAAGCCTCCTAATCCTTGAAACACATGTGTAGGTAGCTTCTCAGACTGTGTTACTGAAATCAAAATTGTTCAGCATTTGCCAGATCGCAAAGTAAATTAGTAAGCTTTTCTCCTTTAGAAATTACATCTTTAAAAAATGAATTATTTTTGCACAAAGGCACACTGAAAAATAATACACAATTCTCCACTGATATAGAATGTAAATCTCCCATTACCTTGTACAGGACTTCAGCTCAGTCCCAACTGCTTTTGAACCTCGGGTCACTCCCCTGTGAACTGCAAGTGTTTTGTGTCTTTCAGGATCTTTGTATTCCTAAAATTTGTTACTTCTAATAGAAGAAATAGCTACTAGTTTGCATTCTCCCCTATTGCCTGAAATACTCTTGTGCTGATGTTCTAGAAACACCCACGCAACTATTCAAAATAAATCTTTAGTGCAGTGCAGAATCATCTTCAAGGTAGCTACATGAAAATAAAACTTGATTTCTCTTCATGAGAATACCATAACGTGATGACTATGAATTCTCCTATGCAATGCTGTTGTTTAATAATTTATTGAAGTCTCTGAGCTTTGTACAAGTTGACAAATTAAATATGCAAGCACTGCTTAAGTGTTGAATAAACACGAGCTAAATTATTTTTCTAAATAAACAAAAATGTGTTGCAGAAGAGTGGTCCAGGGCAGATTAGATTTTTTCACTAATTCTAGTGACAGCAGCACTATTTTTGGTTCTATTTCATTTAGCAAGTTAGACAAAATATTACTTAAAACATACCTACATTTATCCTAGATTTCTTTCATTCTACAACTCCTAATTTAACCTGGACAAGTGGAGCAAACACCAGACTAATGTATTGCCAAGTTTCTGACTGTTGAAACTTGTGACAAGTAACACGTAAAAGCACAGGGTAAAAAAACCCTTACCTATATTTTTACACCTTTTGTGTGCATAAAGGAGTTCCAGAAGACAACACAATGACACCTCAGAATGGTTCTTTCTGGCTTTTCCTAACTGTAAGATAGCACCTTGCATTTGACCAGCAGAGACATTGCAAATGGATGGTTGATTCAGCTGTTATTAGCAATGACTTTAAAAGTTATTTGTATAAATGAACTCCAAGCCACAGTCTAGCTAGGTAGTTTGTTTCATTTGTGTGCTCTGTCACAACAAGCTATTCTCAGGGCATGCATGTTTCCATGATAGCTTTATAAACTATGTAGAATACAAGGAGTAATGAGCTACGAGCATTAAGAACAGCTGTGTTGGGTCAAACCAAAGGTACATCTAGCCCACTCTCAACCTGCAAGAGCAGCTCTAAAGTGCCTACCAAGATTGGGACACGCGTAAAATGATGCTTCCTTCGGACAGTCTCCCAGCCTTCAGGCGGCTTCAGCTCAGAAAATATCTTTTGTTGTATTGGTTTCTGTGTACTTATCAGTCCTCCCCAGATTTTTCTTCAGTGAACTTGCCCACTGCCTCCTTGGGTCCAAATAAACTCTTGGCATCACAATCTCCTGTGGTAGAGAGTTGCAGAACTTAATTAGCTGTTACATGAAAAATCACCTCATTTTGCTTACTTTGAACGTGTGCCCTCATAGTTACAGTTGCCTTGTTATTAAATTGAAAGAGAGCAAACACTCAATTCCTGACTACCCTGTCCATGCCACAAATGATTTTATAGTACATTCTCTCTTCAGTTGTCTCTCTTTCAAATGAAAGAGCCCTGGTTTACTTATCATCCCCTATGTGGTAACTAGTGGTACCTTTAATGATTGCTGCTGCCCTTTTTCAAGCTTTCCCATTTTTGCTATTTTTTTGGTTTTTAATGGAAGGACGAGATGTGAGCAAACTATGAGTTTATACAGTAATTCAACAATGTCCTTTCTTAGTCTCCATTGTTTTCCTGATAGTTCTTAATAATGGATTTGCTTTTTGGCTATTTCTGAAATGACACTTTGTAAACTCTAGATCTCACTTGAGACTGCTGCTGAACAGCTCAAAGCCCACTATTTCACATGTGGAATTAGTCAGGATTTTTCCCCACACGTATCATTCTATGTTTATCTACACTTAATCATACCTGTGGTTTTATTGTCCACCTAAATCTTCTAAGATCCTTCTACAGTTCTGCAACTGCTCTTTAGTTTTGCTTTTCTGAATAATTCTGTGACATCAGTACATTTTGTCATCTCACTGCTTCTCTCTTTTTCCAGGACTTTTAGAATATGAAGAAAAGCAGGGTCTGACCATTCTTTTGGATAACTCTTCGGATTATCTTTCCAAGCAGCGATCATTCACTCCTGTCATCTACTTCTTATCTTTTAACCACTCACCTAAATAAAGATATCTTATGGTATTGCTGCTTACTTTCCTTGATAAGCCCTTGATAAAGCTTTGATAAGGGACTTCTTGAAATCTAAACAACCAAATCACTCCTTTCTGTATGTTTGCTAACGCCTTTAGGAACTCCTATAGACGTGTGAGACAGGACATCCCTTTATCAGAGCCACGTTGACTCTTCCCAAGAATATAATACTCAGGTACCCACTAAAACTATTATTTATTATAGTTACCATGAATGATAAATGGCATTTCTTTCAAAATTCACTCATATTTCCTAGGTACTCATTTTATACTGGGATCAGACTCTTCTCTGGCATCTGCTTTTGGTATGTCTGAAGAAAGATTGCTTATATCTATTATTTGTGGAAAGAAAATTACGTGGCCATCACTGCAGTTCTTCATTGGCACACCTGTTACAAAAGATGTTCTGAAGACAAGGAATTTAACAAAAAATATAATTATGTGATAAGGTTCCCAAATATGTAGCAGAAAAGACAGAGAAATGTTTGACACAATTTTATTTTTTTCTGAATACTTACGTGCACTTCTACCATATGCCCAAGGAACACGATACATGGATCTGCAGCCACAGCTTAGAGATTACACAGGAAAAAAGTTACTTAAAAAGGCTCCTGAGAATATCCTGGTCTTTCTTTGGAGAAAAAAATGAGCCAGTATGGATGGCTTTCAAGCATAAATACCTATTGAAGTGACAGGGAATTTAAGAGTTTCACTTGGAAGCAGAGGATGGAGAAAGTAGCTTTTTTTTCTCCTCTGTCTTTATGCATCGCACTTGAACCACAGAAATTATGTGGATGGATCCTTTGGAAAAATGACCATCTCGGAGACGAGAGCAGTAACTGCCAAGGAGTTTTACTAAAATGGATGCTTTTGTACTGGAATGCAAGTACGCATGGAAAGATAACTGGCACTTTAGCTATATTAATATAATGCTTCAAATTATTAGTATTACTTTGAAAATTTTCAGAACTTTCCCATTAATGACTTAAAGGCAGAATCAGAAGAATTCATCCTAAGTAAAAGAGTGGAACGGATATGAAATTTCAGGGGAATGGAAATATCGCCACCTCCTAAAAATTGCCTAAACACAAGGCACCCTGTGTCTTGAAAAACAGCAACACCGGACCATTGATTTGCTTCTTCAAAGACTGCAAATTGTCTCAGCTGGTGGAAATACTTTTCTTGAGCATAATACATAATATATGCCTACAGGGAGGAACAGAACAGAAACACTTGCTCTTTTGAAATGTGTGTATTAGGTATTGGTAAAAAATAATAATCTCTTTCTGTATTATACTAACAGGAGTATAATTTTTAGATGGCTGTTAGAATGAGAACCGTAGTCAACTGTTTTTTACAGATTTTTTTAAGAATATACGTGAAAAAAAAAGAATTTATATGTGAAAGTCTGTTTCTGCCAAAAAAAAAAAAGCCTCCGAGACGCCAGCTGCCATTCAGCTGCCCGCTGGCTGCTGGGGGGGCTGCCCCGGCTCGGCAGGGAGCACCCCGATCCTCATTTCAAAGGGAAGCAGCTCAGGGCATTTCCAGCGCCAGGGTAGGCCGAGGGGAGAGCGGGGGCCCGCCCGCCTGCCCGCCCTCCCCGGGAGCGGCGCCTGGACCTCCGCCTCCCTCCCAGGAGCCGGGGGGAGCCGCAGCCCGGCTCAGGGCTGTGACGGACCCGCTG
>WAAD01017959.1:13606-37040 GCA_013389945.1 Fregata magnificens | reverse complement strand
GGAGGAGCGGCCGCACCGCTCCCGGGAGGCGGCGGGTACCCGCCCGGCGCGGCCTCACGCTGCCTTCACCGGCTCGGAGCCTCGGCCTGCGGCGTCTTGGCTGCCGGACAGCCGAGGGGAAGCCTTTTGTGCTCTTTGAAGTAGTGCAAGAGTAGCGTAGCCCTCGCTCCCCTCCGAATTCCCTCGACTTGGAGATTTCACTAGTTTCTGTGCGAATCTTTGCAGCGTCTTGGCTGGGGGTTAATTACTGCTCCAGCCAGTGTTCTCCTGAGGGGCTACATCTCACGGTGCTGTATCTAGATGCAAATTTGTTGTAACTCCTCTGTCTGGCAACTTGCACACGTATGGGGTTAAGTACATATCTTGGAGCTTAAAGATAGGCAGAGGTATTGCTGATAACAGTTGTTGCATAAGTTATTTCATTTAGCTGGTGGTCTTCCTCCTTGAAATAAGAGTGGAAACGTTGCCCCATGCTGCTTTCCACTTCATCAGCAGTTTGTGTTTCTCAGTATCACAAGGGGTGTTTAGGGTACCAGGGGTGTTATGTAATCTGCTTTTGCCACTCTTCTAAACTGACTTAACTCCATCAGAAATGCCTGTTGGTCACGAAATGCCTCCTGCTTTTATGTTTAACCTTCAGCTTGGTTCAGTGTAAGCTGGCTGTTTGCTTTTGATGCAGTTTAGGGTTGTGATGAAAGTTAATACTTCCTACTCCAATTGTGGTTACAGTGGTGAGTCTCGCCTGTTTAATAACAAAGCAAAAAAACAATCATGCTTTAAAAGCTTTTGCTGAAGTAACTATACTATTACTTATGTATATTTTATAACTTACATAGACAGCAAAAATAACTTGCCAGCAAAAGTCTCAATACCGATACAACTTTATTTAAAAATAATAATAAAACATAGCAGTTTGGTAACAAAAGACCAAATATAAGATGTAGCAGTTTTAACTTTGCTAGCAATGAACTTCTTCATTTAGATGATGCGTGGGTTGTAACTTCGCACTTAAATTGTGGGGTGGCTGTCAGGAGTCAAATATATTGCAGGTTATGGGGTGTACTGCTGAGTTCACAAAAAGTAAAGTTACAAGCAGCGTGGACTGTTAGCATGTTTGCAAGGGTTCCCTTAATACCATGTTGCTTTGTTAGCATACTTTGAAGTGGGTATACTCTCATATCCTCTGTATGTATCAAGTTCTGTGTAATTTTTGGTGGGTTTCATCCTGGTGTGAATGCATTTTAATAGGTATTCTCTATATGTATTACATCTGTTTGTTTAACGATAACTTGGTTGTAATGAAATTGAGATGTTGTAACTCTTATTTCTTATGAATCTTTTGTAAGGGATGGCAGTCTTCTTGACTAGTACGTGTGGTTAGCCATGTGGTTGTAGCATACTCTTAAGTGTTCCTATTCTAATGTGCTGTAAATTGTGGGAACCTAGCTGTAAATTGTGTTTATGTGAAAAAAGGCTGTGATGTAATTGGGGACTCCCAACGTGCTCGGGCTATTAGTAACATGGAAGAAAATACTGAAGCAGCACTTTGAAAACTAAGCCCTTCTCCGAAGTCCTCAATATTTAATAATGCTATGCTGTGCATTTTGCCTCACAATGCTTGTGTCTTGTATGGGGTTCGAAACCTGTTTTTTACAGCTTAATTAGGACACCGGTTGTTCATAGTTCCATAAAAATAAGTTCACAGCTGGGGACTGCTTCCCAAGGTCTGTCATTTGGTATCTCATCTCTGGTTCAACTCAAAAGTAAATATTGAATCAAGTGTAAAGATTAACGCTGCCGTTTAGTGTAACTAGAGATCAATGTATAATAAAAATCAAATGTATGTTTTGCAGGTTCAAGAAAACTCCCCAGCTCAACAAGGAGGACTGGAACCTTTCTTTGATTTCATCATTGCGATAGGACACACCAGGCTTGTAAGCCTCAAATGATTTTATTTTCCTCCCCTGCATGAAATATGGGTATTGTAATGATAATAGGTGGAAGCCAAAGCTGTCACAGTAAAGAAAGCTTTTCATATTGGACATTGTATATGGCATTAAAAAGGTAAAGTAAAACTCGGTGGTGTTCAAAGTGTCCTCTCTGGCTGGATCCAAATTTGAGGAAAGTCTTATTTATGCCTCTAGTTGCCTTAACTTCTTAATAGATTAACACAACATTTATTACATTACTCACTCATGCATATTTTCTGCCACAAGGTGAATATTGAACTGGTGACTCAATGGTAAGAGCTCAACATTTGTTTAAACAAACTTGTTTCAACATTTGATAAAACATGAAAAAGAATCATGGCCTGTCTGCTTATACTTAAGACTGGGAACACAGTTCCTGTATGGTGAGTTACGAAAGAAGACTTGAGTTTTGGTTTGTTGGGTTTTTTTGTTTAAAGGGCTCACAGTTTTGGCTGTATGCTTCATTCTAGCTACATATAAGCTGAATTCATTAAGTTTGTCTTGCTTTCATTAGTGGAGGTATCCTTCTGGAAATGACTGTTATAATGGTAGATCTTGGTGGAAGATCAGTCTTTTAACATGACAGAAATAATGATAGTTCTCTAAGCTGCTCCCAAATAGTCTGTCCTTTCACAGTCAGTTTGCAATGACTTTGAAGGGTTATTGAATAAGGACTGGGCTCAGAGGCATGAAGTAAAATGTTGCTGCTTATTGCTATGACTACATAGCTGAGATCTAATACTGCTGCTGTTATTTAATACCAGTTATGAAGAACAGGAAGGTAAGTGATGAAACTGAATAATAGCAATTACTTATGTAAAAGGACATGAGCGGACAGTACTGACTTCTTTCTCATAAAAGGAAATTGAACTGCTGGGACTGATCATGAGACACGGAGCCTAAACTTTGAAAGTTTTGGTTCTTTGTAGTCAAATTCTGCCACAGGCGTGACATCTATGTTACAGGTGCAACTCTACATAATGTTAATCATATATCTCTTTCTGTGCTCTACAGAATAAGGAAAACAATATGTTGAAAGATCTGCTGAAGGCAAATGCTGAAAAAGCAGTGAAGCTGGAGGTGTATAATATCAAAACAATGAAAATAAGAGAGGTGGAGGTGATCCCCAGTAACATGTGGGGAGGACAAGGTCTTCTTGGAGCCAGCGTGAGGTTCTGCAGTTTCCAGGG
The DNA here is from genome assembly GCA_013389945.1 of Fregata magnificens. Classification (NCBI taxonomy): domain Eukaryota; kingdom Metazoa; phylum Chordata; class Aves; order Suliformes; family Fregatidae; genus Fregata; species Fregata magnificens. The sequence goes on along the minus strand of WAAD01017959.1, from coordinate 33,880 downwards.
AGCCAATGAACATGTGTGGCATGTTTTGGTGAGACAGAATTCTTTGGTGGCTCATTAGTGTTCATACAACCTTGTTTTGAAGTGTAATGTTTAGAAGTAACTTGTAGGTAGAAATACAATGCTGAAATCACACAGAAGAAGGGAACACAGTCTTGAAAGTTTGTCTGAGCTATTTGAATATGGACAAGTAGTGGGTGACTGTTAGTGTTGCCTGTTGCTGTGAAGAAAAATAGCTCCATCCCAACCAGACCAAATAGTTTGTGATGGGGAGAAGGTTTTTTTGTCTTATGTTAATGAATCAATGGCAAAAGCAAAAAAAGCTTCTGGCTCAGTAGGTCTCTGTGTTGGCTGAACTTCATCAAAGTAACATTAATGTTACAAAAAGCACCAAAAAATTCTTCTAAAATTAAAAGGGAGAGCTGAAAGAGTAGAACAGAATAGGAAAGACTGTTATGTTTCTGGTTGTTTAAATAAATGCAACTTTTCAACATCTTCAGAGTATCTCATTTTGAATGGGTAGTATCCTGGTCTGTCTTATTCAGCATATTTTACAAGATGTCACACCTAGATGTAGACTGTTCAAGGACTTCTATTTTGTTCCATAAATAAAATGTTCTTTCCTTCTGTTGCTTTTGGAGTTGGATTTGCTTTTTGATCTTGGGGTAGTTTATCCTGCTGCGAGTGCAGATGACACATGTTATTCTTTCACAGGATGTTGAACCTGCATCTCCTGCAGCACTAGCTGGTCTCCAGCCATACACTGACTACATTGTTGGATCTGATCAGATTCTTCAGGAGGTAGGGTGCATGTTCCCTCAAGTGTAGGGTTTGGTTTTTTTAATAAATCTAATTGCGTTACATCAAATGTATGGGGATAGTTTTTTTGGGATTTTGATGTTTGTGACAGATGCTTTATGGTTGAGGTAAACATTATCTTTTTTAATTTGACAAAAAAGTTGCCCCTAAAGATCTAACTATACTAGTGAGTTTTAGTCTGTCTTTGGGTTTTTAATATATCATGTTGACTAAGTAACTGCATAAAATGCTAACTTGCTTCCAGCTCCTTGTCTTACACATCTAAGTTTAATAACTATTACTTTTTTTTTTTCTCGTAGTCAGAGGATTTCTTTTCACTGATTGAATCCTATGAGGGGAAGCCGCTGAAGCTGATGGTTTATAACACTGAAGCAGATTCCATTCGAGAGGTAGTTGTGACTCCCAATGGAGCTTGGGGTGGAGAAGGAAGGTACTGATCTCCGGACAGTCATTGGCTGATGACAGGTTATATACTCACTGTAAATGAGCTCCTGTTAGGAGTATTATTATTATTGATTACAGCTCGTTGTTTTCAAGTTAAGCCTTGTTTTCTTACACTTGTCACACAACTGTTCATCTTTCCATAAAAAAAAAAGTTTAGAACTAGGAATTAGGCATGTTCAGGATCTAATCCTGTTTGAGTTGAAAGCAATGGCAAAACCTGTGTTGACTTCCCCAGTAGCAGATTCACTAGCTACGTTCTCACAGTCAAACATTTGGTTAAAGCGAGAACAAAATCCAAATCAGGTCAGATTATACATTTTGTAAAGACACAACAATAATCAACTGAAAGCTAAGCTATGTGTGTCTAAATGTCAATTGCAGAGTGCTCGTTGAGTACTATAAGTGAAATGATTCTTGCAGGTAGGTGTTTCCTGCTATAGGTTAGACTCAAACTCTTCTTGTTTTAAAGAGTCAATTTAAAACACTAGCTTTGTTAAGAACACCTTTTTTTTTTTTTTTTCAACTCTTGTTTTACTTTTCTTGCACAGTTTAGGATGTGGTATTGGATATGGCTATTTGCACAGAATTCCAACACAGTCGATAGTATCGAAGAAAAAGCCAGAAAGCAAACCACCTTCACCCTTACCAGAAGCTGGAACTCCTGTACCATCTACTAATGGTTACACAGAGGTATGTAAGAAATCAGTTATGGTCTCTGGCGTTTCAAAATGTTCTAGGTGTTGGAACATTCATAATACAGTATATTTGAGTACAGCATACAATTTTGCTTGAACTAAATGGAGTTAGGTGAAGGGAAAGTGAGAGCTGATGATGCTGAGCAGATGACAGGAAGGGCAGCATGAGCGAAAAACTCTGCTGAGCTGTTCCGTTTATTTTCTCAAACTTTCAGCTGGTATTCTTCCACATCCCTCATTGTATTTGGGTGCATCTACATATATTACCATTACTCTTTCACCAGTGTTGGCTGATAAAAATTTTTGCCAGATATTTTCTTCCTGTTTTGAAGACTTGCATACTGCAGCTGTATCAGTCAGTGAGAACCACATTAGAAGAATACCCTTCTCCCTAGGAAATAAAATACACCTACAAGAATTAAGTATGGACTGCTCTTCTAAGAACGTACTAGCTTTAAAAGGCTACATTGGAACATGTCCTAATCAGCAGCTTGACTATCAGTTTCAGCATCATAGGTTCTCCCTGAATTGATGTACCTGGAGATTGAGGGAGAATGCTTTCACAGGAAGGTCTTCTTCAGGTGAAGCTTTCAATATAAAAAGATGCTTTTCCTTCTTACTGTGTTATTCCAGACTCCGTTATTGGCACCTACTTCTCAGACTGACAACTCTGAAATAGTCATGAACTTGGATCATTCCACAGATCAAGAAATGAGTGGTTATTCACCAGAAAGCTCACTTTCTCCTCCTCCTCCTCTCCAGAGAGTTATGGATCCAGGTATATTTTCTTAGGCGCTTTTTTCAGCGACTCTTTAGAGGGCATCTAAGTAAACTAACTGTCTTAGACAAATTGAGACTTAAATACAGAACTATGAGCATTGGTGGTTGTTTTCCTTAAAGTTTTTGACTTCACTGGATTTCAGAACTGTAGAATTTGGGTACTGTGAGCCTGGCTGAGGTTAACATTCTGCAGAAGTCTTTTCACTGATGTCAGCTAACTTGTAGGTTAAATTATTTGCATTTAGTGGGGGAGGGGACTTCAATGACTTCAGTCTGGATGGAACATGTCTTTTTGAATCTAGAATTTTGTGTTATGTTTAAAACAGTACTGTAATATTGGCTTTCTCCTTCAGGATTTCTAGATATGTCTGGTGTTTCATTTCCTGAACTCACTGACTTAACAAAAGTGTCCAACATGTCTTCATCTGCCTCCTTCAGTGTCACAGCAGCAGGTGCTTTAGTAGGCACTGAAAAGTTAAAGTCGAACCATGATGCTTCTGCTTATTTTGGTAAGTGTATTCAAGATTTCCTTTAAGCCTCTGACCCAATTTCTGCAATGGGACCAACTCATGCGTGTTCAACAGTATCATGCTTTTTGGAAATAAGCCAATTTTAAGAAAAATCAGAAGGGGATTGGCTAAAATGGGATGGAAAAAGTAGCAGAAATCAGGTGTAGAAGTGGGCAAAAACTAATAGACTTTTTTATAAGCTTGTAGAATGTGTGTCTTTTACTTTAAATGAAAATGTTGATGATCCAAATTAAACTGACCTTAAAAGTAGGTATTTCTAAAATCAGTGTAAATGAGTTTTTTGTACCACAGGCTTGTCTTCACAGTTGTAAAGTGAAAACAAAATTGCAGTCACCTTAATAGTGACTTTTCTATTTAAAAAAAAAAAATATATATCTTCACATTATGGATGCCTTTCCCTTTTAAAAGGTGGGGTGACTAAGAGTTGTAACACAAAATAAAACATCTCTAGCATAAGAATACAGCAGGCCAAATGATTTGTGGTCTCTTAAAAACCTGCTTGCACCGTCAGATTTTTCTGGATTTTGGGAGAACTGAGTAAACACAGCCCGTGTATTTGACAGTTGTGAATCTGGTTATGTGCCTGTACAAGGTATCCCATTCAAGCTGATTTTTCTAGATGATGTAACCAGAGGCACTGTCTGTTAGCCTGACAGCTTTTGTCTCTTTACGAACTATTTCCATTTCCCAGAAAATGCCACAGCTTTGGACCCTGATGATGTAACCATGTATTCTGAAGGCTCAGTCAAGCAGCCTGAGTTGGACGACCTACTGCCTTCAATTCCATCTTTACCTTCTTTTGCTCTTCCTAATGACATTTCTTCAAAAACAACACTAGGAACTGATCCCGATAACCAAGAAACAAAGCTGCTCCTAAACAGTATTGAGAGCTCGTTAACCACTACTCCGGTGAAACCAGATGATGAAGCAGCATGTGAACAAAAAGAAGCAGCAGCCGCACAAGATCACGCGTGAAATGGATGCTGCTTTTGTTTACAGACTACCATATGCTGTAATACTACGGCTTGGAATATTTTTCTGATCTTGAAAGAATTACAGTTATTCTATTTTGTTAGTGTAGACAATATTATAAAAGAAATCGTACGAAACACATATCCTACTGTCTTTTCCAGTCATTGTTTAATGGAGTGATCTGTGTTCAAACTTTGAATGCTGTCCAAAATCATCAAATTAATGGAGAAATTAATGCAGAAACAAGTTGGAGACTGGCAAAATGTCAAGTTGCTGAATTCACATTTGCCTACAAATGCTCCTGAATGTATTTATGAAGGCACTCTGCCTGAACAATGACACTTGATGGTGACTTTCCCAGTGTGACTGATGGCATTAAAAAAAAAACCCAAACTATTTATGGTTTTGACTTGCTAGAAAGCCTTTCTAATGGTACACCTCACTTTCAAGGCATTTCCTACTTGTTTTAGGGTTTCTGTTCTCTGTAACAGTTATTCACGTGTTTGCAGGAAAGGAAGTACCATATGGTTTGAAGTTGCAGCATATAGATAGGACAAAATCGGGTGGGTGGGTCCTGTCATTCACTTTAGCTCTTCCATGGGTCATGTGGTTCTCTCACAGTTTTTTTTTTTAAAAAAAAAAAAGGAGGGGAAAAATGATGATGGTTATTTGAAACAAACTGCAGTCAAAAGTGATTTTAAGTCAGGCCCATGTGTTTTCAAGGTGATTAACCTTTTCAGTGGAGTTGAATGTCTTGGTTTCTGTAGTGACAGAGAAATAGCTTTTCTTTTAGTTGTGCTTTTCTATTTACCCATTTCTATTTTTATACAAATGATTAAGTTTAAGGCACGGGGATGGAACATGTCAGTGCAGCAACACCTATTGCTTTTTGTAGCTTTTTTGTTTTGCTTGCACTTGTCTTCAAATAGCTTCTGAATGTAATAGTAAACACAAAAGAAACGTGGGGTTTTTTTATATCCCTCGGGCAGTGATTTGTCATGGAATTTTAAAGCTGCTGATTGGGCATAACTTCACTATAGCTGGTACGGTTAGTGTGGTGAAAATCCTTCATAAGTTAAGAGAATGGGGAACAATGTTAGGTGTGTGTTTAAGCTATAAACTAGAGTATATTTATTTAGCACAGTATTGTCTAACTTCCTTTTCTCTGCCCTGTCTCCTGATCTGTTTCTCCATTGTGCCCTATGGAGGTCAGTAACCAAAATGATTGACTAGGCTGAAATCGAGTCACAGTGCAGGATGGGGAGCCTGGGTCACATGAATTTGCCTGTGACAGCTCAGCTTCAGCAAAAGGGTGCAGATGAAGTTGCAACCCCAGAGAGGTCATCAGATGAGTATACCCTTACATAAAATCTGTCCTTTATATTCCTTCATCTCTGTTAGTCTTAAATACTGTTTTCACATAAAATACAGTAGCTCTGAACAGGATGGTCAAAATACCTTCTGCTTTAAAGAAGAATGCATGAAGCCCTAACTGCAAGTAGTAGAATTAAGATATTTGAAATCTAGTCTGCTAAATGGTCTGTTAATAGCGAACAGATTTTTTTTTTTCTGTATTGCTAAAATAAATTTCCCCTTTTGTTCCCCCAACTGACTGCTACAAGGGTGAATGACCAAACACTAAAAATAAGTGTAATTTAAGCTACTGGTAAGTTTGTTTGGTCTCAGAGCCTGATGACTGAACACAGCTAGGTGATCTATTTGGTTTTTTGTTGTTGTTTATTTAGGACTGTTTCTAGTCTTACACTGTTGTCAAAACTGTTTTTAAGCTGGTAGTAGCTCATTTAAGTGATGCTGTACCATAAGCACCCTTTAGAAATTTAAGAGCAGGGAATGTCAAGACTCATCCTGAATTTCAAATGTCACAGTAATAAATGGCTTAACACTTCTGGCAGTCTGTGTCCAGCCTACTTCATGCTAATTGGCTCTTGGAAGGGGACGTGGGGAGTTGGTTTGCATTTATGAAGACTTGATTCTTTTTTCATAACATCCAAATGAACAATGGTCTAACATATCTGTTTAGAAAACCAAATAGAGTGTTAAACCTGTAGCAGTAGTATGTTGTATTCTCCTAACCTGTAACTTTATCATTTAAATGCTAAATGAGGTGAAGAGGTCAACCTCCTCATGAAATTCCTTTTCTCTTGACAAGTTGGAGACTACCTTTTGAGATGCCTGAAGCTACCTCCCTGCTGAAACAGAAAGTATTCTTTTACTTGTGGGTGCAGAAGTGAGAAAGCTGATTAGAATGTCTTGGTTTCAAAATAAAACCTAAAAAGAGTGGTAAAGCTCCTAAGAGCAGCTGGATTCAGAGAGGATCTAATTCTTCTGGAGAGACAGGCCTCCTGCCTTGCATTCCTGCTGTTGCTGCAAGTGTAGACAGCCGGAGAGCTGTCCCCTCTGATACAGACTGTGCTGTAGACTGAGCTGGAGTGTTTGTGATTGATTGTCTCACTACTGCAACCACCTTAATTTGAGGAAAACTTAGGAAGGGAATGACCAGGTGCTACTACTGAAAGAAATGTACCTCATAAGGCCTGTGATTAAAAAAGGGTAGTATTTCATGTTGGTCTGAAACAAGGAATGTGGAAGACAGAGCTATCTTTGAGTGAAACTGCTTGAATCACCCACTTTTGTATTTGGGATTTGAAACAAAAGTTTAAAAAAATCCCCCAACAGTCAATCAGGTGCTGTCCCAAATGGCTACTGTTTCCAGATAAGCAGGAGAGCTATATATTACCTTGCTTCTGCCAACTTTGAGGGCATCTATAAACCCGACAGTGATATTCCTTTTGCAGACACAAGAGGGATTATCTCAGGACTATCACAAGGAGGGCAAAACAAAGGGAGGATGATGCCACCTTAGAGTGCTTTGTACTGATTTTAGAGCTTGGATGCCGTGGTTTGGTATGGCCAGACACAGTAGGACAAGCTTCCAGACCCGAGATGCTCTCTAATATTAATAGTCAAGCCTGAGGACATGAGTCTGGCAGACATTAAATCCAAAGAGGCTACCAGGAGCTCAAGTATTACAGCAAGGATTAGGTAAGCTCATCTCCACTGAGCCATGCCTCTGCTAAGCCTAACGCTGGGTGCTGGTGGTTAAACACAGGATGGGTGCCCAGAGGGGCCGTGGGACCTCCGTCCACCCAGAGACTCAAAACTCTACTCCACAAAAGCCAGAGCAACTTGATCAAGCCTTGCCCCAAGCAAGGCTAACTTCAGAGGGTTGGACCAAGCCCTCCCTTCTGAAGTAAATTACTTGATTCCGGGGAACTTCAGGCAGCATAACCCTGTACTAGGAATGACCCTAACCCCCAAAACTCATAAGGAAATAACCATCTTAGAGATAAAGGTGCAAATCTCATTGTTAACAACTATATGGATGCTAAACTAATTCCAGCTGAACCTGAATTTGTGAATGAATGCATTTAGTGTCTTTAAGGTGAACAACTACTGGCAAGCACTGTTGAAATACCAAATTCAGGCAGAGATGACTTTGTTTTCCCTCTTGAACTTTCACAGTAGGCTTGCCGATTTACTGAATCTGCACAAATCTGCTGCTGTACTACTCCAGGCTACGTTTAGAAGCTGCTCACCCACATTGCCATACTTGACTGAATAATTCTTAGCTGTAACTAAGAAATGCTGCAGGAAGATAGGCTGCAACACCGAGGAGAGATCACACCACTCACATGTGTACTGATGGGCTTGAACGGTGCATTTCCAGATGCTTGGGGGTTCAGAATTTAATCTCACCTAGCACTAAGGATTACAGCACTAACTGGGGAAGCAGGAGACTACTCCAGCACCCCTGTGCTCCTGGATCATGAATTTAGCAGAAATGGAAAGCAGCAGAGAACAGCCTCCCAGGGAGAAGCCTTTAATTCAGAATTCTCCTCAGCACCCTCACCCTTCCCCATCTTCCCCCAAAACTGGGCAAATATGTTCACCTCCAAGCAATTATGAAAGAATTAGGCACCACTGGCTCTGGCTGTTAAGTGAAAGCAGCTACAAGTTTCTCACTGCATTTGATTTGACTGTGTTAATCTGTTATTTCCTGGGCACTGCCACTACTGTCCACACATCCTCCCTCTTGGCTTTTGCCTTAAGCAAACACTAATTTGCATTGGTTCTGCTGTAACAGCAATTTCAAAGCAATTGTTTGGTTTAAGTTATATTTCTAAGCTACAAAAAATAATGAAACATTCACAGTCCCATGAAAAAGATGGCTAGAGCACTGTCACAATATCCTCAGAAACAGAGGGGGCACACCCCTGTCCAGTCGCTGATCAGTACCTCCGGTCTGCATGGGGTTTGTACAAAATGGCTTTCTTCTATTTGTGTCTAAAAAGGAGTCAGCTGCTTACAGAAAAACCTGCGCCACATCGGACAGGAAACTATTTTAGTCAATCACTTTCTTGGTATTTAAGTGTGTATGTGGTTTTAACAGTTTTTATCTAGCTGGGTGGTAACTCTACCTGGCTCCATTCCAGATCCATCAGCACGTCTACAAGTGTAAGATCACATGCTTAAAGATTGATGCTAAATATCAAGTTCAAGAAATTTCTAGAGATAAAGTCTGAATCAAATAGGACCTCTGTGAAAGAAAAAGTAATACCTCAGTGTAATGTACTGACCAAAATTTGGAGTACTGTAACTGGATTCATGCTGTTAACAGTTGCTCTATGCCTTCACCTTTGGCAAATGCATTCTCCCCCCTTCCCCAGCACCTCCACACTAATTCACCTCAGGAAACTGACCTCTGCAACTTCCCCCTCTCCCCTGAGTCACCAACTCGGAGATCTACATGTTGAATAGACGCCCCCGCTTCAGCCTGTGTGATCTGCGCCACAGGACAGCTGTTCTCTGAGCAGCTCCCCACGCTGCTCTGCTCAAGACCCTGGTTGCCCCTCTCCCATGAAATACGGGCAATCCAGCTAATAAATCCCAAGTCACTTTTTTTTTTCCTCACCACTTCTGGCAATGAGGTAGAACTACATTATTATCATCTTCTGCCTATGGCTTATCTTGAGCATTTTTTTTTTTTTTTTAGTGTTTCTAAAAGTTTATGCTGACTCCTTTAAGTAGTTCTTTTCCTAAAATGATACTTGCTGCAACTACTGAGCCTAGGTCTCCTGTTCTCAGCACCACCCCACTTGAAGAGGAAAGAATGAACAAACAAACAAAAAAATCACCTGTCATAGATAAAAGGTGACAGAAATCAAAAGGGAGTAGCAAAAAAACTCCTCTCACTTGACACTCCATCTAAGACGGATACTGGGAGTCTCTGGGAACACATTCGGTCACTGAATTACTGCATCCTCTCTGAGAGCAGCCCAGCTGACAGTCCCCACAGCAATGGCTTTGAGTATTCTGTACTGGCATTTTCTGCATCAGGACACCCAGTCTTGGCTTCCCATGTGTCTCTTACAGGGCTATGACCTTTCCACATCCAGAAAACTCAGTGTCAACTGGCAGGGGTCACTTGTAGCAGGGCTGTCTTATGTACTACGCTGGTGTTAGCAAAAAGTATTTACATAGTACAAAAGCAGGCACTGCCCATGCGAACAGCATTACTTGAGCACACTCTCCACCTCAACAGTATCTCAGAGCTTGTATTTGAAGGCTCGCGTGCCTGGTGAATTCTTATATACAACCATATCATACGATCATCTTTAAGGGATTTTGTTAAGACACTGCCATTTCTTCAGCCATTCCGTTACTCGCAGCTTCAAAGGGCTCTGAAGTCCTTTGTAGTACAACCATTAAGTGGCAATGGTCCAAGCTCTAAAATTGCATAATTGATCCAATACGCAAAACAACTGGAAAATATTTTAACTAAAGCCTTTTATTCTATACAACTGTGAAACATCATTTACCCTTCTGGCATTGCAGACTCTTCTGTCAATCTCTCCTGAAACTGTGTTTTGGGATGGTTAGAAAGAAAAAAAAGAAGAAAAATTACAACCTTGGCTGATTTCAAACAAAATTACTGGGAGCAATTCCAATGTATACAACAGGACAGCAAGACAACCAGAAAAAAAAAAAAACAACCCAAAACCCAAACAGCGCCTATTGGAACAAGCGTAGACCCTTGCTATTAATAAATACCAGTCAGGACAATTTATCGATAAAACTTACAGTTCTGTTTAAGCATTTAATTCACAAATATCACTAAAAATGTGCACTTATAGCACAATTGTGTCAAACTGAGCATACAGAGAAATGGGGATTAAAAACTGAAACTGACTCTCATAAAACAGGGAAAAAGACACACTAGCTTAGTTCTGAACCATATTTTTTGTTTAAGCAGTGTTTAAGCAATTTTTTTTAGCTAGGTTAGAGTGCAGAAGGTAATGATTTGACTATTTTTTCAAACAAAATACGATGAAAAATACTTTAGTTTTTGTTTGACCAATACAATCCCAGTAATATAATTTATTGGGACTTTCTTTAGGCCTCAACCTAAATCTTGATAGCAAGATACAGGAAGGGCAAGAACATATGTCTCCTGAAGAAACTCGAATAATATACTGCCCTTTGAAGGCACTTGTGCTTCTGCTTCAGACAAGAGTCATTTTTACATAATTTCTTTACGAGGATTTGTAATTTGTTCTGGCTACAAATGGTTTTCTGGGACAGCCCCACATTTTCTCATGAAAAGTTGAAATGCCTTTACTCCCTCCCCCCAATAAGTTAAACTCTATAAAAGACTACTATGAGTCTATGACAGTCACAGATTTTTTAGAAATAACAGTGAAAAGAAGATCCGCATACATCTATAACAAAAGAACAACTGCATATAAAACTTCGGAAAAGAAGAGTAAGTATTTTTATATCATGAATATGAAATCTGCTGAGCAGTTTCTAAAGTTTAACATTAAACATATGAAGTTATTTTCAGAATGGTCTGAAGTTTTAACAAAATGTCACATAGTTTTGGAGCACAGTTACCAAAAATTAGACTAGTGTGTCTTTAGAACACCTAGGACACAGTGCAGGAAGTAGTTATATATATTTAAAAAAAAAAAAATCTCTATTTGCTGCAAAGCATGTTCACTCTATTATGATGCACAGCATCATTGGACTCACCCTGCTACAATATTTATCTAGTGTTCTTATTCTGCATGTCAACAGCTCTCTAAAGCAACAATTGCGTTGCAGTATTAAAACAATTCTAATGTTAACCCTTCATTTGCAATTAAATGGGCCGATTCTTTCAAGTATTCAATACCTATTTTCTGTCATCTGTCTTTTCCAAATTTCTTTAAGTGAGTAACCTGTGAGAAATCATTGTAGGAACTTTATGAATGGAATGTACTAAAAATACCTTGTGTGCAGTTCTGAATTATATTGTGAACACAGCGACTAATATGGCCAAAATGGTTTCATATCAAGCATGAGCAGATGAGGATATTATGTTCTGGAAAAACAAAAGCAAAAAGGAGGAAGCAAAAGTCTGCACTGGATTATCATCCGTTCTCTGTACACCTCACACAACACGAACCACTCAGGGACTTCCCATCTCATTGGCTGAGACTAGGACAGACTTTAGTTTAAGTCGTATAGATTTTTTCCTCTATATTACAGATCTATTAGTCACTTCAATTAAATGTATACTTTCCGTCCATACTGAGTCATTAGAAGTCTCATCTACCTTAGGGGTTCAGTGGGCTTCTATAGTACTACTCTTGGAACCAGTACAGTATGGTCAAGTAAATAAGTAACCATTTGGGTCCACCGCTCCCTTCACGTTGATTTCTGGCGATAATGAAGCGTCAGATCACCACCACTCTTCCAAATGAAGTGCTTTACAGTTCGAAGGTCCATATTCGGATCCAAAACCTAAACAGTAAAAATTCATCTTTTATTGCACAAATCTGCTAGATTGTCAGAAATTCAAAGATAAAACACCCTAGTTGGGCAAAACAATCCCTTGGGTGAACTGGCATCAAAGATGAACCATGCAAAGGCTCGGATTTTTCAACTAGCAAGTAAACCTGACACGTTAGTGAAAGATTTTAGCAATGTAACATACAACTTGATCTTACAACCACCTCCTCAATATTTAATCTTCATGCACTTATTACACTTACTAGACAATTCATGATTTTGGACAAATTTTAAACTCTGCTAGAAATGTAGGATTCAAAACATTCAAAAAATGCTAGAAGTGGAACTCTGTGGAATTGTTTTAAGTCCCTTTGTTAAGTATGAGTAAGTAATCCTATAAAGGCTACTAGTCAGACCAAATTAAACAGGCATACTATATAAATTCTTTGATCTGGCTATCTGCAGCTGTCTGAACTTGTGTCAGCAGGAAGTTAACAGGATATCAAAACATTTACTTAGTTTTAAAGGTAACAGATAATCTAGCACATATTTCAAGCTCAGTATTCAGAACTTCACAACTGATTCGTTGCTAGACATTGGTTTTGTTCACAGGCTAAAATGCCCAAGTAACTTACCTGGTCCTGGCACAGAAGTTCAATCTTCTCCTCTGCTAGCACAGCAATGTCCTCCTCTTTTTCCTGTTCTCCTGCTTTTTCGTTATTGGAAGAGCTAGTTGTCTGAGACTCATTATCCAAGTTTATGATTTTCTCATACACGTGTTCCATCACTTTTCTCACCTGAAGCATATCACTTGCTGACAGTCGGTCTCTATATAAGGTAAGCAAAGTTTGGCAGGAAAAAAATTGAGAAACTCTATTTCTTATCTTCACAATACCTTAATCTGTAGCAAACTACACAAGTACACAGATAAGCTTTATTAGAAGTTTAGTAGTAAATTATCAGTATTATCCAGAATACCATGATCATAACAGCTATTTATCCAAAGATTCACACAGCAAAAGGGGCTCAGAAAAGTGGTAAGATATTCAAAAGACCGAATTAAAATCAAACCTTAGATGAAGGGTACACAACCCTCATTCTTTCAATAGAAAAGGGATTAGTAACAGAAGGGCAGAGGATATGGAATAATAAGAGGTACGCCAGAATATGCTGTTCACCCTACTACATTAACAGAAGGGTGATCTGAAGCAATAAGCAGCAGCAGTTTTTCCACAAAGTACACAAAAAGCCTATGAAGCTCCTCTTTCACAAATTGTCTCTGATGTGAAGAATTCAATAAGACTTAAAGAGGAACTAGGCATTTGTGGAAAATACCAAAAAGTGTTGCATAAAAGTGGTAGGCATATATACTGTCTAGAGCATTGACTTCGTATCTGAGGACTTGCGTTGGTTTTTAACCTATGTAGCTCCCAGTTACAGCTAATGTGATAGGCAGACTATCTTGCATTCCCCACTCTCCAGTTTTGTACCTTTTCCTTTTAAAAAAAGCTATTATTCATCACTGTTAGCAATAGGAAACATAATATAAAACTGTGGTTCTGAACAGTGTAACAATCTCTTAAGTTCCTCTGTTTTCTGATTAAATATCACAAAAGACAGAAAGTCTAATTTCAGTAGTTAGTTCTTGGACATTTCTTAGCATAAACTTAAACAACTGCCCATTGAACCCAAGAGATACCTACAGTTTTTTCAAATATTCTGATATAATTCAATGCTTCAGAGTGATGCTGCTTAAATGACTAGAAANGCATTACTTACTTTTTTAGAGTTTTTGCCCCTGATGATGAATGAGGTTGGAGGTAGAAGGGAATCTTATTGAATTTGGGCATATTTTTCTAGAAGGAAACAAATTTGAAAGTGTTAATTTAGGATGAACTGTTACCAGCTCCTATTTCCACCAGCTGGTATGTGAAGCATATTCAGCTCCTAATTGTCAAAAACCAAGAGAGATTCTTAAATCAACATAACCACCACAGCCAACTTTCAAATTACTCATACTCCTGAGATGCTTCAATTTAGATGATGCACATATCATCTCGCTTTTGAATGTGAATTATCAGTTTTTTCAAAGGAAATTAGATCGTATCAAAAGACTGCAGCAATATGAAGACTATTCTCTGCTCCTGAGCTCCACACTTGAAAAGGATACCAATTATGCACAGTGCTTTGAATTCTTTTTCTAAGACTTTCTGTCAAAAGAAAGTGAGCAAAAATACCTTAACTGGACACACACACAAAAAAAAAGAATCTCAGAGACCATTTATTTTAAATACAAACAGAGCAAAAATTTAAAATGTCATTTCAGATTCTGTACAGTTAAAAAAAATTGTAGTTCACCTTAAAAAAACCCCAACAACAAAAAAGCAAAACCTATACACGATACTTACATCCACAGTGATGTCAATTACCCATTGTGGCACAGTTTCATTAAGAAGCATAGATTCAGTTTCACCACCTGAATCCCGACATAATAACCTAAGACATACAGAAATAACCTTTGTGAATGAAAGCAATTATTGTAATGTGCATTTCAAAGCTTTCAGGAGAGGACCTGCCCTTTTAATGGGCAGGGAGCTTGAACTTGGTTAGCTGGCCCTTCACATCATCAAACTTATTGGGGAAGTGATCATGTATTTTCTGTAAAGAGCAGAAAAAGTAGGAAGAAGACCGATCCCTAGAGCAGAAACAGGGAGAAGTATCTCAGGAGAATATAGGCCATGGCACAGAGAAATTTAAAAAACTACTTTGCTTGTGGATTGCGTATGGTTGTGGACTTAAGTACGAAACTGTCAGGAGACGGGGAAAAGCACCTGGCGTAAAGAAATTCTTTTCTGCTTCAGAAAAGTGAGCTGTGCACGTAAAGCGTCTGCTAAGCCCTCACTGAATGGAAAGAGTAAAACCAATTTTAAGAAATGCACACATACAATGGTGAAACAAAGCCACATATAATTTTATAAATTCCAATTAAGTATTTTGTCAGAGAGTCTTGCAAGCCAGCTTTTTGGTCTAATAAGCATGGCTTGCTCCCTCAATGGTGTCTTTTCAGTGTCCTCTTGAGAACAAGCTGTATAAGATGTAAGATCCACCAGTGCAGAATGGATGCAAATATTAAGCCCCAGCTACAATGTAAATACATTAATACTGCGGGGGGGTGGGGGGAATTTTTCAAAGCTGAAAAAGGTTACCTTGTTTTACATAGTTTTTGGGCCTATTCAGCCTGGGAAACAAAAACAACAAATCAAACATCCCCCACCCCTCAAATTTAAAATCCACTATGTCAGTAAATATTAAATGCTTCACGGTATTTGAAAGCTTGGCATTTGTTTTGCAGCACTATTAAACTGCCTCTGATGTACCATATCACATACCTACAGTTAGGCTTTTCAACGTAGAATGAAAAGAAAGAGAAGGGTAATCGGTATATACACATTAGAATACAGAATCTGTGCTCCCACCTGCCAGAGCTTAGGACCTTTAATGAGTTGTCAACTATAATTCTGGGAGCAGAAACCAACTCCCTAGTGAGCAGGATCACCTGTCTGAGTCATTAATGCTCAAAGACAAGCACAATAGACCCATAAGAGAAGTTCTATAAGAATCTAAAGTAGATTTCTTCTAAAACAAAGTTCCGTTAACCAGTTTGCAGGAAGAGGGCACCCAAAAAGATCTCAAAGCTATTACATACAACTAAGAGCAATATACAACTCTTACCGTTGTAAAACCCCACACCTTGTTGATGTTCAGACTCTCATACTCAGCTGGACAATGCAAAATTATCATTAACAGCTGCTTATTTTGCCTGTCAAGGGCATATCTTGAATGTACAGTACAGAACGGATGTAAGCATTACATTTTGGTAACATTTCTGCTGGCACAAAAGAAGTGATTGTTTAGCCACTGAATTCACACTCTTGAGTTTTTATACCTGAACAAAGTACGTCCGCCAGCCTCACCAAAAATAACTGGTGTATGTGGTGGCACTTGAAAGTATCCATTTCCTTTCTGGATTCTGTTCTCCTGCTCACCATTCACTGTTGGAAAAAAATATACACAACAGTGAGACTGCTCCAGGCCTTAAAATTGGGAATACATGGAACCAGAAAGTGTCTTTTCCACCTACAGCTAATGTATTTCATAAATTAACAAAATCATAAGCTTCATAAAAAACAAGAAAATCCCCATTTCCAACACACAGCAAGTATATAAAAAGGAACACTAGAGAGTAACTACATCAATAGAGGTTTGTGGAAGGCCTACTTCAAAAACCTTTGAGAAAAGGGAAATAGAGCTCGTGAGCCAAAACCTGATTACTAGTTTTCTCCAGTTCCTTAACAGGATTCTGAGGATTTGTCAAGCTGAACATTACTAATATTAGAAATCCGCTAAAGAGATTCCACTGAGACAAGGCTATTTTTCAACTCTACATTGACAGTACAGAACTCTGAAGGATGTTAGATTTGCTCTTCTACCTGGATTTGCCAGAGGTCAAAATAGTGTACTAGTAAAGCTTAGACTCACATTTCCTTGAAGTTACCACATTCTAAATGCAATTTATTTTTAGTTAGTTATAGCAGTATGGTCTTCAAACACTGAAGAACCTGATTCCACATCAGATGGATAGGGTAAGATTAAAGAAAAATCAGCATTATTTATGCACCTCTTGAACAGTGCAACTTCTAGTCAGTCAGGTATCTTGAAACACAACACAGAAGTATTTAGATGCATGCCTTTCACTTGAGAAAGATCATCTCGATTACACTGCAGCATCTAATTACTGTATTTGAACGTGACGTTGAATTCAAGCAACATAAGAAATGTAAATGGCATAGTCTCATGGGATGAATAATTCCTTAGCTTTCTGACCAGCAACACATGTAGTGAAAGAAAGGTCAAAAATCGTATCAAGCAAAGAAACAAAAAAAGAAAATCTATTCTCTAATAGAAGGGATGAATATGATACTGAAGTTAGAGCAAGTGAAAAATCCTACAGTTTGAAAGATTTCTTCATAACGCTTCTGTTAACAATTGAGAGGAACAATACTGCACATACATATATGTATATTTAAGTTCTTGTCTCTACACAAATTTCAGTGTCTAACAGGTACACTTTATCTTCTTAAGTCACTGTTCAGTGTCAGTTTCTTAATTGTTACTTTTGAAAGGGAAAATGAAGACTGCATCTGTAGTGAATATTCTAAACATCCCACTAATCCACAACTATTCACACAAATAAGTAGTGCAGCATCAGTGTTCCAACAATACAAAAGCCTGAGTTATACCTCTCATATATTGTCTGGCGCTCAAGCTGTAGACTGCCAATACACAAAAGTATGAGAATCAGCAACTTTATCCAGAAAAGCCTACCAAGTGCTGTAACCCTCCATGGAGGTCATTTTTGAAAGAAGAAAGTAGCTAACTCTTGGCCCAGTCTTTCTGACAAAATGGCAAGATATTGCTGAACTTACGGTTTTTCTTAATTGCATTATCTGCAGAAAGTAATTTCTTAATTGCCAAAGACAAGGCTTTTCAGTCAACGCTGATCTGGGTTGAATTAATTTCAAAATAATCCACAAATTTAGGAGTTATACAGTCTCTTTTATTGTGCCAAATTCTGCCACTACCTTACATTTTACATAGTTGTGTTTTTTATCTCATGCCTGATTAGACTTAGCATTATTACCTTAAAACACCACTCTAAGATGTTTTTTTATAGACCTACCCCATGTATTATTCTAATGGCCATTGAATATATTTTTTCCCATAAATCTTTCTTTTATTTTATATTGCTCATAATACCTAGAAACAAATCGGAATTATGTCAAGAGAATACTGGCTAATGTTGAATAACTGAACTATTGCTCTTTGCTGTCATTATCTAGGCTGTTTCTTTTCCAAGTCAAGCCTTAGTTTTGCCAGTAATTGTTTTTCATCAAGGCATCATGTTTCTATAACTTCAGAATCATCTATTCACCTACTTTTTTTTTTTACGGACTAGACTTCTTAAGATTTTTGCTGATACCTTCAGAAGAAGAAAGCTACTCAGCAAATTTTGGCATAAAGCAAATTTAAAAGCATTAAAAAAACATTAGTCTATAATACATACAGAGACAGGTATAAGACAGCAAGTCAAGCTGGATCTGTTAAAGAAACAGAAATATAAACAAACAGAATGTAAGAACAAATCCTAAAAAAATAAAATATTAAAACACTAACCATGATTTATTTCGTTTTCTTCTTCATCCATTGGATTGATATGTGTTCTAGGCCAATACTCCAGAAGTGCTTGCAGCAGAAGCCCTCCAAGGTTTACTGTCAAGACATAGCAAGGTAGAACTTCAGTTACATAAAACACACTGGCATCATAATAGTCTACATTTGATCCACAGCTGAAAACTTTCCCAAAAGTTTGAGTAGTTCTGTTCCCAAAACAAACTCTTTATGGGCACAGAAATCTGCTTATCACAATCTCAGAGCTATACATTACAATCTTTCAGAAAAAGCTGATTTTAGAATCACTACTGTTGGATCACTCACATGCTGTAACATTCTCTAGATTAGGTAATAGTTCCAAGTTTGGGAATATTACTTTTTCCCCTTTTGCTTCTTGAAGGTTTAAAACCAAGTTAAATAGAAAACCTGAACATGACTAAATGTTTCAGAAAAAAAGCAAACATTCTCATTGGAGAATTCTCTGGAGAATTTAGTCTCAAGAGAATAAGCCCTAAAATCCAACCAGCTACTGACATATGTGTCACTGGAATACTTTGAAACTCAAATACTGGAATTCATTCTGCTTTTTTTGTCTCAATAAAACACTAATATTAGTTAAAACTTACATTTTGGATCAGAACCATCTGGACTGCTAAATCCAGCATCCTTTGCTGAAACCCAGGCTGCAAAGCAGTCACTTTCATCCAAAGTAATTGTCAACATCTGTTGGAAAAAGACCACCAGAAAGAGGAATGCAATAGTTGTTTTGTGTTAAACAAGTCTATAAATTTATTTTGTTCATATTTAGCTGGGAATACAAAACAATTTCTAAATGCATGATAGCAGACTTTGTTTACCAGACTCTATTAATTTGTAATTGCTATTGGTGGATTTAAACTGACCATACCATGAGGGGGGGAAAAAAAAAAAAAATTAAGAAATCTGTTATTCAGATTATTTAGAACTGAGGTAAAATTTGCTGGTTTGCTTCAAAATACATCTGACCCATCAGATAAATAATCATCGTTCTTCAAAACTTGTAACACGCTAAAACCTTTGTGAACAAACAGTATATGAAAATAGATGAAATAGGACATTAGAACAACAGATTTAGGAGTTGTATCTCACCCCAGTTTTCAAGTCTACTGAGAACCAGTTTGGCACATACACCATTTTAAACCTCTTCTTAATTTCTTCTTCAAAATCTACTTTCCCAAGGTCTTCAACTTTACATGCCTGTACACCAAAAGAAATGCACAAGTTTTTGAATTCTGAGTATTGAGTCATATCAACACCTCAAATCTTTTACTTGACTTTCATACATGCTTGGAATAATTACAACTTATGATTTCTCCACGAGTACTGTAGTCCAGAAACACAAAAGTTAAAGGTTCAAATTTTTCTCAAAAAATTGAACAATAGTTTATGTGGTACATGATTTTTACTTTTTATTTATTATTTACTTCTGAGGTAGTGACATCAAACCTGCGGAGAGGTATGGAAGTATTACTTCACATAAATAAAAAACATTTTCCCTATCACTGAGCAGATAGCTGTCTTCTAGCATCCTCTGTCATTCTTATCCCCATCAGTATCAATATTTCAGTACAACTCTCCATCAAACACCAATATTTGATGCAAATCTAGAAAGAAATTCAGCTCAACTACTGCAATGGGAACAGCAGTGAGTGAATTTGTGTGCAGATTCTTTTTTCCCTGTTTTAGTTTATCTATCTGTTTTATTTTATACTTTTAAAGTTCATCAAGTAAGTCTGTTAACATCCAAATTCTTGTAATCCACTTGCAGAGTCATCCTGAAACCTGAAACACATACTCTAGGCAAACTCTAAGGATTGTAACCTTGTGAGACTTGTTTCCTCAAAATCCAGGGAAAGTTAGAGGAAGCAAAGATTGAAGGGTGTAGCTACAGGTAAGAAAACCACCCTCTTTTC
>WAAD01017958.1:30761-40990 GCA_013389945.1 Fregata magnificens | reverse complement strand
AAATTCATTCAGAGGCTGCTCTTAGGACAAATTCTTCCAAGGCAAACTGACAGCAGATACTGTTGAAGCAAGCCAGATTCCTTAAAATCCGAGACTTCCAGTAGGCTTAAAGCCTCTGAGGTGAACCAATATATATGATCAAGAATTTAGGTGAAAGACTGCATTTTCTTAGACTTCTGTTCCCACCCTGATCTTAGTGCCTTGCCCAAGTAACTCACTTCAGCAGGCTGACTCATATTAAGCAAATAAGTCAGGACTCACAAGTCATATGATATCATTCCTCAGGTTCAAGATAGGTTAGACTGACCTTACTACTGACACAGATCTTCTGCCTCCTCCCCCTTTGACTACTCTGCTCATGGAGCAGAGGACGCACGGGCTCAGGTATCAAAGCAATCAAGAAAACAAATATTATTCCATCCAGTCTCTGCTCTGACAAAGAGTTCTTGCATACCTGCTGGCCTCAGGAACAATGTCCACATCAGCAAAGCAACTGGAGTGAATCCAAGCAGTCTGCACAGCCCATCTGATTCTAGCAGAGCAGGCAGCATGAGGCACTACAAGACTGTCAGAAGGACAGCCAAATCAAAATGGCACCTATCAGTTAAACATGGAAAAATTCCTCTAATATTTATAGGGAGTGAATGACATCTATAACAAAACAGGCACCAAATGAAATGCTTAATAAATTAAATGTTATCATATGATTTTGTACAATACAGAAGATTTGACAATTGATACCTACAGCCTTAAGTAAGCTATGTTAAGTAAGATACAGCAGGAAATAAGAGACAGAAGACAGGGGATACAGTGCAGAAAAACAGGTCTTCTTGTTCAAAAACTTACTTGAAGTTCCTTCCAAGAAAATACTTTTTCATTATTTCACAGCCTAAGTTTCCTTCCTACGCAGTTCTTTTAAAACCCAAAGACTTGATATTCCCTGTATATATCAAGGGCTTTTTTTCTAACTATTTTTATTTCTAAATTCTTCAGCTGTTCTCTATTCTCCACTTCTAATTTAGACCACAAGAGTAATAATAACTTTGTGCATTTCTACCCTTTAAACATGACCTTTGGGGTTGGCAAACATTGTCTCAGTTCCTAGAGGTAAGAAAAACAACTAAGCAGTTGACTCAAAATCTTAACTAGTATAGGAAGAAATGCAACCCGGACTCTTGCAGGTTTTATAAAAAGAAAAATAAAACAAATAACTAGCATCCACAAATAATTTATAAGTAATATGGACACAGCAACAACACCCAAGAACATGGAAATGAACCATCTTGCAAACACTGTATGAATGGGTAAGAAAATTTTACTATGCTTTTTTCTAATAACTGTTCTCAGAAACCTGGTTTTCAGGTTATAAGCCCACAATAATTTTCAAAGCAAGCGTCTCACACATGCTTTTGCTTGCCTGCCTTCTCTAAGGGTAATTCTAAAACATTCTTTGATATTTTTTTTCCTCCTAAAATGAAGTCTAAAACCAAAGCTCTCTGGCTCAAATCAAACTCTCTTACTTTTTTTTTACCAGTACATTTGGTTCTTCCCCACTAAGAGAAAAAGAACAAAATCAAAAGTCTGATCTACACAGGTTATGAGGGAAAAGAAGATTTCATAACAATACAGTGCTTTTAGACTTGGAGACTATCTGGAGCTCAAAAATGCATTGTGTGTTAGTACATACGTATAGGTTGTATGGACCACTACCCTTGATTGTTCCCTGGGGAAGGTTTCCACAGTATCCTGCTCTCATGTGCCCTTGGGGCAACTTTCTCTCAGAGAACTGTTTCTTTTGTATCACCTTTTTTCAGGTGTTTTCAGGGAGTAACAGCAGACCAAGACAATTTTATTAATTGTAGTTTGCCCATAAAATTCAAGAAAGCCACCACATAAATTGAGGCAGCTGATAATTTTCAGTTTTGATCATTTGGTGAAATACAGTAGAGGCACTTGTGCTATCCATGTGAAGATCAACAGGGCTGACAGGAACTTTTCACACCAAACTTGTCAGTGGAAAACACTGCCCCACCAGGGTACTGCAAGAATTTTTTCTCTCTTAAGTAATTGATTGTTCAGGAAAAAAAATCCCTTAAAAATGAAACATTTCAGCTTGGCATTACAGTCATCAACTACACAACTGTATTGTCTTCATTTCTGTTCCCTCTTTTTACATGTCTACTCTCTGGCACCATCTTAACCTACAGCCAAATTTTCCAGCTTGGTATCAAATGCTTCAGGTCTCCCTTCCTACTACATGCTGCTCAGGAGCAGCTGCCTACACAGGAGTGCAACACTGTGCGTCATTAGGACCTTTTAGAACAATCACGGAGGCGAATGCACAGCAGAAGCCATCAAACCTGGATGAATAGATTTCCCTTCTGTGGTGCTGTACAACATCACAAACGCCTCCATTAACTTCTGGGACACCTGAGCTACAGCAGCACTACGGTAAATTAAAAATCACCTGTGATTACTTTATGTTTGGTGCAAAGGAAGTTCAAAAGCACAGGATGGGCAGGGGAGAAAGTGACTAAAGATCTCACATTTGACTAGACTGGAAACATGTAAGCTGTGGTTAGCTGCATTTATCCATGATACCATCACCAACATGACCATATAATAAAAGCTTGTCATTTCCAAGTGGGGTTGAGAGGCATGACCAAAGGCGAGCTTGGCTGCAGACGGATGCACAGTGCCAGCGAGAGGGTCATTACAACCACACGAGCCCAGCTGAGGACTTAAACAGAGCTTGCTTTCACTACCCCTCACAGACACAATGCTATGGGTATACTATGGATACAATATATATATATATAGGGATATATACGTGTTTATGTGCCTGCAGGGGCGCCGCCAGCAATGGCAGAGCTCTGAGCGCGGTGGCTGTGCACTTGTGGGTCCACCAACACTGGGGCCACCCAGCCCCATCCCCTCAGGGTGGTGAGAAGAGATGCCACTG
Organism: Fregata magnificens; assembly: GCA_013389945.1. Lineage (NCBI taxonomy): Eukaryota > Metazoa > Chordata > Aves > Suliformes > Fregatidae > Fregata > Fregata magnificens. The sequence goes on along the minus strand of WAAD01017958.1, from coordinate 38,028 downwards.
GAGACCTTTGGCGTTGTGTTTTCCTGAACTGGTGTAAAAGCTTATTCCCAGATCAACAAAACTTGAAAGACATGCCTATAACTAAAAACGCCTACTTCAAACCTGTTTGCAAATATTTCTTTAGTATCATTTAAAAAAAAAAAATCAAACAAAGAAAACCCAAAAAAAAACCAAAACAAAAAAACCCTACCAAAAAAAACAACAAAAAAACCACCCAATACCAGAATCCAATTCTTAAAAAAGTGTTTCTGTGCAAGGCAACTTCTGATGGATTGTTCTGTAGTGCCACAAGAGGACACTCTTAAACCGCTTTTTTTAATGAGGACCGGCACTTTACAAGTCGTTTTGTATTCAGTGGTAAGTACAGATTTCTGCTCCCCAGCAACACAGAAAATAAGGACAGTTCTTCATATTTACCAAATCTTGCTTAAGCTCAGAATTCAAGTAGTAAATAATTAATAAAATTTGTTATTATATCTGATTTAAAAATTTTAGCTCTACTGACAGCTGTAGCCCTTCATACAAATTGCGTAAGCTTTGGTTTTTACAGCTTTTTCTAATATTGTGCTTATACCTTTCCTCTGAATGTATGTAATATATTTTACACTTTAGTTACAACATTGTTAGAAACTTGCTATTTCCATATCTGTAAAGATGTGGTACCAGTACTGAAGTACCTTGTCTTTAATTGCTGAAAGCAACTAGGCATGTATACTTTTTTTAAAAAATTACTTAGGAATTACATTTCTAGAAATGTAAAACTACATTCACAAAATTAGCAGTAGTATTAAAAGTATTGAAATAAATACAATGTCATTGCCTTATCATTATTTTAGAGACATTGGGTCCGAGTTTTCTATATAGAGCCAAGCAAGTAATTAGAATATGTAAATTATGCATTAAAAACACCTGAGTTGATGTAACCCAATCATCAGTTTGGAACAAAAGGAACAAAAATACATAAAATATCTTGCTTCTTTGTAGTAAACTCTGGTGGAACAAGAGTTTACAACAAACAGATGTAGAACCTTCCTCCATTTTGCTTATTGTATGATTTGCACCAAGTTCTGTGGCCTGAATGAGAACAAAAAAGAAAGTTAAATGATTAATTAGTTTCTTTATACATACAACTTAACAATAAACTGATTAGGAACAATAGAGTTTAAGATAGCTGGTGATGCTGGTTATATTTCGGATAAATGTGTTTCATACATAACTTCATTTTAAAGTTGCCATGGAGTTGAATGATACTGTTAACCAAGCTGAGTAGGACTTTAATGCCTTTATTATAATGGTTAGTTGTTTTGGGGGGAGGAGAGGAACCTCAAAATGTTGTTCAAAGCTTCAAAATTACACTTTTAACTTTGGCTTTCATCATAGCAGCAATTAAGGGGATGCAGGAGACCACAATTACTATTGTCTTAACCAATTCGGCCAGCTCTGGGATATTCTGCCAAGTCCTGCTTAGGCCCTTCACATCTGTTTGCTGATTTTTGTTCAGTCTGATGTGGTAATACCAAAAGAGCTTTTCCCATATCACTAGCTCCTACCTGATCCAATACAGCATTTCCAACAGGCTAAATCTACCACACTGTCGCCATATCCAGGAAGGACTTGGGTAAAGAAAACATGAAGAAACTCCTAATAAAGAAACCACAGGTGCTCACATTTCTGAAGCATATCCAGTTTATAGCTGATAATAATATGAACTACTGTGTTTTTTCCCTTTTTTCTTTTTCTCTTATAATCTACATGGGACTTGAACACTTAGATAAATGTAACTGCGAATAGGATTACACTCCTTGCTTTTTACGTCTTTGGAGCTAGTCAAACCCCCATAATTAGCAAGCGTTTCTGGTGTACGTTCACAGTTGTAAAATCTAGTTAGATGTAAAATCTAAGCTAGATGTGACATCTGCTTTATTAATGCTCAGTAATGATTACATAATTTCAAATTTGCTGTTTTCCTTTTTCTAAGCTGTTATTTTGTGATTAATAACTCCAGCCTTTGGGGGGGAATGTCTTGTGATTTCAGAGTTTTGCTGATTGCCTCTTCCTAAATGCTCTTCTCAGTGTCCTGCCAAGGGAGTCCTGATAACTCCAGAAGTCAATATGCAAAGTACAACCATAAATTCAGAGGTGCTATTCACAGGCAGGAGAGTAGAGACACCCACAGAGCCAAAATCTTTGAAACAGATGCTATTGTACTTTATAAAGGTCCATAGTATAATTTGCTATAATTGTAGATTTTTAGCAAGTATGTAAGGGCAGCGAGTGCTGCAATGCAAGTCACAAAAAATAACTGTTCAGCACGCATATACAGGAATCAGTTGTACACATTTTACAGCTCAGGAGAATTATGAGTCAAAGTAGAACTGAATTAAAAAGGATGGGAAAGAAACTGACAGCTGTCTCTCACTTTAATGTTTTAGAATGCATTCAGAAACAACCCTTTCAGTGTAAAAGCTGCACTTTTTGTAAATAACCAGAAGAATGAAAAGGAAATACAGTTTTTAATTCATTGCCAAAGATGGACCCTGCCCTGTTATGGGCAAACACTGCTACAGCTGCACTTTCCTAATAAGCCAGGATGGCCAAACCGCAGTTCACAAGCAGCTTAAAGGTGGCCGTTGCAGTCCTTGGTGCATGCAGCCGATGTGATGTGTGGGGCTGCAGGGTGAGGCTGTAGCCATGGAATCCCGTGCCTGGCAAGCCCCAGCTGCTAGCCTGGCCCTGGCATAGCTCTGCAGTTCTCCGGGTGCGTCAGTGGGAAGGGTCGGCACGATCATCTTAGAAAGCGCAGCCATTGCTGTGGAGGCAGATCAGGCCTGATCTCAAAGCGTTTCTGGTGCTGGGTGTTCAGGGCTGCAAAGGCCTGCAGAGGGGTAAGAGAAGCAGCAAGGAGCTGGGGATAGAGTGCGCTGGGGACAGAGGGTGGACAGAACCGTGGGCTACACTGAAGCTCAGTGCAACGGTTTGGAGGTCCGGGGTGTGTATTAAATTTGCACCTGAGAGATGGAAGAGGAAGAGAGGCTTAGGAAATGAGGATTTTGACAGGAGGAGCTTTGTGCTTTGTGGAGTATAGTTGCCTAAATCAGAACAGCAAAGGAGACTTTGATCAGAAGGGCAATATACACGAAGGAGGAAGTCAGGAGTACATGGCTGGCAATAGAAACTGTTTTTTTCCAGCCTCTGAGCTGAGCTCCCTTCCCACACAAACATGCCAGTCATGCTATTGTAATGACAAAGGCACTGCTCACACGTTAAAAGAAGAGATCAGTCCTTTCTCTGTACCCATAACACATCATGTTCTTCAGACACATGTTGTTTTATCTCATTTCTGAGGTTCCAAAATAACTTTTGGGGAAAACAATGTGGCGGGAGGGGGGAAGGAAGAAGGGAAGAGGACTTCCCATCCATCTGAGATGGAGAAAATTGTGAGGATAGAATAATGGTCTCAAAGGTCATAGAGTTAGCAGTATCTTTGGTGGGCTGTCCAAAGAAAATACAACTCAGCTATTCTGGCTTAACGGTAGGTTTATTCCAGAAAAGCAGTAGGTTGAAATAACAAGAACAGATAGGCAGCTATGAAGCAAAGCTGACTCAATCTATTTTTCACCAGCAGTTGACATTTATTTTGGTTTTATGCCAGTTTACTACAGCACAGAGATCTACTTACATCACCTTTGCTGTTACAGTTCCCTGTGGGCATACCAGGATCTCAGACTGAAATGGCACATGCCATCAGCTAGGCAAAACCAGTAAAGGAATTGTGGTCATCATAAGGAGATCATGAGATGCTGTGCTACTGAGTTTGGCATTCCAGTGGTTATACACCTGCTGAGTGAGGATTACAGCTGTTGACTTAGATCCCAAGACCAAGACTTAAGCAAACTTTTTGCTCAGATGCTTTTCGGATTTGGCTTTGCGGAAGCCCTTTTTTCCCATACCTAAAGTGTATCTCATTATGTCCACCCAGCTCTATCTGTGGGAAGAGGAATCTGAAGGTTTGATCTGAGAAAAATAGTGGACACGTTAGGTGACATTTTAGTTTTTATTGCCAGGTTCATTGCACTAGAAGTTAATTTAAAAATAACTGCAGCCCTCTCAAAACTTCTCTTTAGGAAACTATTCCTGTGCATAATACTGAAAATCAGAAAATATTTAAAAGTTATTTTTAAAACAGTCTTTTCAGAAGACATTACAGTCAGTAGGTCTTTTTATTACAGATTCTAAATAGCGTATATAGGATTGCAGTTGAGAGGCTTTCCATGTTCTTCTGTCTACAGCTCTTTCCAGTAACACATGCCCTATTCAATCCATATAGTTAATTATTCTTCAATCAAAGAAACATAACCTATTTCACCTCAATTTCTAGTCCATTTAAACCAATTATGTTCTCTTCATCTTTTGTGACTAGCAATTAGTGGGTGGTATTTGTTCATCAGGACTCTGATGAAGATTCTAGGGGCCACTTCGCTTCTCTGAAGTATCTGCCATTTCGTGAGCTCAGCAAACACATCTGCATTGAAATTAAAAGCAAGCTAACATGGGAAAAGCCAGAAAGAAATACAGAAGGTAATTTTTCATGCTCATGTTTCATTTTTATTTTTGTAACCATTTTTTGTACTCCACTACATGATTGTGAAGTAGAAATTCATGCCTTGTTGTTCTTCATTGTAATGCAGAAGCACTAAGCTGTGGTTGCTTATAGCAGGAAAACTTTCGTGATAAAAGTTATGCCACAGCTTTAAATTCCCACTACATAATTAAGCATCACTTCACAGGGACAGATAGTGACCAAGCTTTCTAGGAGGGAGCTCCAAGACATGTAGAGGGCAAGCTGTGAACCTTTGTAACACTGTAAGATGGAATTCCTGCAGGGAGTTCATCCGGCTGAGATGAACAGCAGTAACCTGCCTTAAAAGAAAGCAACTGCAAGCAAGACAGCTTCAAAACGTCAGAGCAGCTCCTACAAATTTCTGAGGCTAAGGCTGATGAAGGATTCACCTTTGTAGAGGGGCAGAATGAAAGACATAAGACCATGGGATCAAAGTCTTGTAGCATGGCATTTAACAGCCACAGTGGTAGAAAGGTGTCTCAGAGACTTTTTTCCACATAAAACACAGCTGTAAGAAAACCCACAGCAAATCCATACAAACAGAAGAGACAATTACTTCCTTTGGGATTTAAACAGAAACAAAACCCAACAAAACAAAATAAAATGTTGAGAAACGTACCTTGACTTCCAGATGAAGTTTCTTGCATTCCAGTGCTTGTGATCTCCAGTTTGGCCAACACAGCTGTTGTCACGTTCTAACAGTTACCTACAGCTACCATTAGCACCAATTAATGCAGCCTGGTTTCTTCAAATGCACATTTGGCATAACGTTTCAGTGAGTTGTAATTTTAGTGAAATTTTGTGTGTCATTATTCAGAAAGAATTTATGTCAAATCCTGAATTTCTACCCAAAATACACATACTATTTTCATAAATTGTAGTAAGTACTTAGAATGCAAACATTGTTGAGGAGGATATGCTGTATTCTTATGTTAAAGAAGGAATGCAACCTCTTTTGAAGGCAGCGTTATAACCTACACCATTTTCACGGAATGAATAGGTCTACCTGTACTATGTAGTCCTGGCCCTTTACATTTCAAATCGCCAGAGTCCATTTAGATTTCGGCACTTTCTATACAGTACAGACATGTCTGCCATCTAAATGTTTTATGTGCTCAAGAAGTAGCCTTGGCGTCTCTGACTTAGCTCCCCAAAATGATGTTCAATTGCCTCTTTGCAGACTGTGTTTCTTACCAGATGCTTTTGCACTGAGCTCCAAACCAACTTAATGTTAAGCAAGCTCCATCCAAAAGCTGCACAACTTTGCTTGCATAACACTCTAGACAGATCTGCCTACCAAAAGGTTGCAGCCATATGTCTACAGCCAGGGCCTGACTTTAAAAGCAGACTTCTCAATTTGTATTCTGTGTGTAGTAATTTTATTTCAGGGCAAATTCAAGACTGTGACTAACTCTTATGTGGTAACTGGGCAAACCGTTAGGCCCTTGGTTAGTGCATCTGCAGCCATGTTAATAACATCTTATTTTAAAGCACTTTCTTAGTGTCTCTCCAGCTGATGAATAAAAAAATGTATGTAAAAAAAAATTGTAAGAGTCCTAAGAAATCTGTACTATATCACGTACTGACTAATTCTGAACAAAAACTATTATTTACAAAACAACTTTCACCACAAGAACTGTCATAACTGCAGAAAGCTTTCCTCCAGTGTATTTTTATTAGGGATTCCTGCCATCATATCAACATACAAAACAATCAGGATGTTGACATAGAAATGTGAAATTCACTGTACAAAGATAAGGCTCGAGTTACAGGTGTATTTTCCCCTTAGTCTCCATGAAATAAAACCATTTTTAATTCTTCCCAGAGTTGTGTTTATAAATGTTAGACAAACCACAAAATAGATTTCAAGTACATAACATTTTACAATATAATCCAAGCACAGACAGAAATACACAATACTGTATCTATAGATGCTCCATAATCCAAGTCTGTCATCCTCACCAATAAAATAGTACACTGCTACTCTGTCTGAATATGCCCAACCATTATCCTTCAGTGTGTATTACGTGGTCCTGGCCTTAAAGTTATAGGACTTTCATGACTTTCAGTTAAATTACTTTGATAGACCAGGGAATATCAGGAAGGAAGGGAAGAATTTTAAAAGGCCAGGCCTGAATGTATGCACATGGTTAGTAAAGGCAGGCACATGTGCACACACACACTTGCATTTAACCCTACATAAAACCTCACTGCACTGCACATTTTCTGAGATTATGTTCTCATGCAACTCAGCTATTTTCTGATAGAGTTAAATCAAGCATAACAATACTCCTACTTCTGGAGTGCTGTAATTTACAGGGATGAGAATATATTTTTGAGCATAGAATCTAACTTTTTCTTTTTTTTTTAAATAATTATCAGACTTACATAGGAGCCTGTATGGAACCATGACTCCATAGTCCAGCAGGCTGCCAGCTCTCACAGCCTTCACCACTCCAAACACCTTTTCCAACACCTTTGTTCAGAAACAACGCAAGTGAATAATTTCCCCTTAAGGCCAAATGTCTACTCTAGTTCACTCTCCATTTCTATTAGGCTGAATGATTATTACCTCATGGGAAAGGATCATTTAGCCGCAAGTAGCACAAGAAGAAATACAGGTCAAGTAACTAATCAATAATGATT
>WAAD01017958.1:9960-30065 GCA_013389945.1 Fregata magnificens | reverse complement strand
TTTTTTTTTTTTGCTACTTACTATTATCTTCTTCCATGATATGTACAATAATTTACATTTAGACTGAAGACTCACTCTCTTCCAAAACATACTTGGACTATCTTGTAGAGACTTTCTACAGTGCTGATAAAGTGTAAGACAACTTGACATGTAAGAGGAAGGATCATTACTTTCAGTTCTGCTCACTTGCCCAAGCTTTACAACTGTGCCTTTCAGAAATTCTTCTGCGTACTTGGTGTCCTTTCACCTCCCCCACGCAGCCCCTACTGAACTTNCATTCATTCTCCAGCCAGTAGTTTAAAAACAAATCATTGCTAAAACACTAAAAACACCCTACATGCCCTTGTGCATTACTCTAACCAATTTGTACATTTAAGTAACATCAGAAGTTGTCTTTTGCTAAAAATTTACCAAAATATTTTGAACACATAAAAATGTAAAAAACCAAACAAACAGAAAAACAAACCAAAAACAAAAACCCAGCATAAACATTGCTTGTATAGGCATTGGTTAGAAGAGATTGCTGCACTAAGGAGTATATTCAAAAAAGTTTTTCTTTCCATTTCATTGGATTTAGTGTCACAGATTGAAAGGTTAAGGACAATGAAACTTATTGTGACCCCATCTTATATAATGTAATAGATGAGCAGGAGGTCTGAAATGCAATTAAAATAAAGCTTCTTTTTGGTTACTGAAAGGTGACTGTATAAGCCTGCAACTAAAGGGGCAATTTAAGTATGTAAAGGGACCTTAAGAAGCTGAAGAGTCTGTAATGAACTGGATATGAAGACAGATACTGACTGATGGCCCCAGGGGCATTATGGAAAGCTGGCACTAACTGAAATTTTGAATATAGCCCTTAGTTGTATCATATTTATTTAAAATTTAAAAGCTGCCCAGCATGTCACAAATGAAGTTTATTTTGCAAGCCACCCACTGCCTAAGGGGGCAGTAATATTCAATATGAAACTGCTGAAACTCCGGCGTTTGACGGATTTCGTGGAGAAAAGAGATTTGAAGGTCCGACTCCAAGAGAACAAGGAGAAGAGGGAACACAAACAACAACAGTCCAAGGCCTACAAGAAGAAGTCTGGAGAAACTCTTCACAAAGGCATTCACCTCTATGTTGCCCATTAGAAAGTCATAGCTCCACCTAAGCGCTCTCCGAGCTTCTTTCAGTTCTTCCTCCTCTGCAATCAAAAATGCATTTTCATCTGCTTCCAGTTCCTCAAATGAATCCGTATCATCTTTCTCATTCTCTACTCTTGGACAGGTATCAAAGAGCATGTCAATCTCATCATCAACAGGGGTGGGCAGCAAGCTTGCACTAGGATTGTATACCAGTTCTGAGATGGTTAAAGGTTCCTCTTTCATCTTCTCTTCCTGTTCAACGGCAAGGTCAACATTCTCCCCAGTGTCCTTAACTGGGGAGCTTGAAGCCACAGGTACTGAAATCTCATCTTCCTTTGGCAGCTGGATACCTGAAAAAAGGAAATGAAAATAGTGATCCTAAATTTCTGCCTTCCTGGTGGCAAAACTCAGCCTTCCAATAGTATCTAGTAGAGGCTGGAAAGAAGATTCTGCAATCATTTTGCATACTGAAACCAGACCGTACACAGTTCAGCAAAAACTGAAAAAGTTTTTTGAAAAGCTCCAGAGGAGAGCAACATCTTGTACCACACGCCAGTACACCAGATCTGCTTAACTCGGTCTGATGCAGCTACCACTAACAATGGCGTGATGCAAAACAGAAAAGCTCATTTTCTACTGGCAATCAGAATTCTGATATAAATGAATACCTAGTACATATGTGAATTGGTGCTATTTGATGTATAATAATAATAATAACAACAACCACACCTTTATTTCTTTGAGATGAATGAGGCGAAAGTGCTAAGATAATTGCTGAGGTTGGGAATTTTTAACAGCATGACATTAAAAAGAGACAATAGATTATCATGATAAATTCATATTAACAATAAAGAGGATAAAAGGAGAGGAAGGTTGACACACAGTATGAGAATTCGATATTATTGAAACAAAATGAAAATGCCTCACCTCTTTAAAAAGCTCCCTCTCCTCATGTCTCATTTTTCTTCCAGTCTTCTACTCCTCATACTCACAGTCTCTTTTCTCCCTCTCCTTTAAATTTCTCTCTCCCCCTTACAGAGGCGCCTTTCTTAGCCTTACTGGTATGCTTGTTTCTTATGACCCCACTCTCTGCCCAAGCTCTCTCCTCTCAAAACTTACTACCCTTTTTCCAGTCTAACACTAACAGCAGTTAAGTCTGCAAAAAAGTCTAGCTGTTTTGCAGCTACATCAACACTGCAGTGACTGCTGCCAGTTGTCAGTTGCAGGAGTGGAAGGGAGGAGAGCCAGGCACAGACCTCAGACAAAGTGATGGGAAAACAGTTTTGAATTTGTCCCACGTCCAACACTGTCCTGGTTTTGGCTGGGATAGAGTTAATTTTCTCCCTAACAGCTGGTATAGTGCTGTGTTTTGGATTTAGTATGAGAATAATGTTGGTAACACACCGATGTTNTTTTGGATTTAGGATGAGAATAATGTTGTTAACACACCGATGTTTTAGTTGTTGCTAAGTAGTGCTTACACTAGTCAAGCACTTTTCAGCTTCTCATGCCCTGCCAGCGAGAAGCTGAGAGGGGACACAGCCAGGACAGTTGACCCAAACTGGCCAAAGGCATATTCCATACCATATGATGCCATGCTCAGTATATAAGCTGGGGGGAGTTGATGGGGGGGTGGCAACCACTGCTTGGGAACTGGCTGGGCATCAGTCAGCAGGTGGTGAGCAACATCACCTATTTTGTGTATTCTTTTATCATTATTATTATTATTTTCCCTTCTTTTTCTGTCCTATTAAACTGTCTTTATCTCAACCCATGAATTTTACTTCCTCCCCACCCCCACCCACCCCCCAGGCCCCAATTCTCTCCTCCATCCTACTGTGGGGGACAGTGAGCAAATGGCAAATGGCTGTGTGTTGTTTAGCTGCTTGCCGGGTTAAACCACAACAAACACTCATTACCATCATCAGATGCCATCTATGTGCAAAAGGAACAGACTGTACACAGTATCATGTGCAACAGTAATATATAAAAACGCCTAGTACTTCTCATTTTGTGAAGTTAAGCATCTCTCCATTCTTTGCTAATGACTAATCCAAATGCAACATATAGACAAGGATACAGCACGTAAAACCAGTCCAAGGTGACATGACTTGTCCAACAAGTAACTCAAGAAATTCATGTCAAAGTACTATCTATAATTCAAATTAGCCCAATTCTTTGATTTCAGCAAAAGATCTCTGTAAAAGATAGCAAACTGACATCATTAAAGATTCATTCCAGTTTTAGTGCAGTAAAGATTAAGGTTCAGAGACTTCAAAACAACATGCTATAAAAGAAAACACATTATTACAGAAAAACAGGTAATCGGAAAAGCAGTACATCTTCAGTGCTAACTACACTAAACATACAATGGTTTTCAGTGTAAAGTAAAAGGGTCTCAGCAAGCTCTGTTAAAGTTTTCTATTAAAGGATGGCAAACATAGAAAAAAATAAATTAAACAAAAGGCCCATTATGGTCATTTTGACACGACGGAAATAAAGCATGACCTGAACCATGCTATAAGGAAGAGATGCATCACTGCTCTGTAAACGTATGATACAGGAAAAAAATTGAAAAGGAAAAACCCCAATCATAAAGACTTCTACAATATAGGAACATACACAGCTGAGATGCATTTTGGATCACAATTCTAGGGTACAATTTTAAATAGTAAATCAACTATAATTGACCAAAATTCTGCAAAGAATCTCACTGAGATCAGAAGCCTTTTCACATTTTTTCTTGACAATGTCACAGATTTTTTTTGACATTATTAGTCCTAAGAACTGTAGATACCATTCACTATACTGAAATTACTAACTCTGTTTCTGAAACCTACCTTCCCTCTATTTAACTAAATAGCAAAAGAATATTCTTATGCCATCGGCTACTGATCATTAAACTAGCAGTAGGCATAACTACATTTCAGTGAAGTTGGTGATACTTAGCTTACCCTAGACTTTCTCACTGTTACAAATTTTGCATTTCTTGAATGACAAGGTCTTACAATCTCTATTTTCAATTTCTTCCCCCCTGCCCCCTTTTATACCTATCATGACTACCACATCAGGACAGGACATATCCATGAAAATCTCAGTTTCATAACTGATACCGGATTTGTGCACTACCAGGTCACTCAACAGTAAACCTGCCCTGAGCCAGGCACAGGCACATGATCACATTTCTGCCAGAGCCCAAAATACTCAGTATCTGCAGAAAAATCTGCCAATACAAAGTTAACATGTCAAAATTTTGTAAATGAAATTAAACAAGCAGATTAACACTTTGTGAGACGAGGTTGCTGCACTAGGAATCTTAAAGCTTGTTAAGGCATTTCCTCATGGAAATATCTGCCACAGTACCCTGCTGTATGCCAGAGTGCCTGACAGTTACCACTAAATCCTCCATGCGATCTCTGCAGCTCTGTTAGAACGTTCTCCAGACAATCGAAAGCGTAACTAAGGTACTTGCTAAGTTACCCCAGTTTATAGACTTCCCAAAAATTGGATGAGTGATGGCTTGTTAATATCTGGTAACTGTAAAATGATACCAAACTTAATACCAGTTGGGATGAAATGCCAATAAATGCAACATAAAATATACGACGTATTACAAATAGTTCTAAAAGATATAAGAAATGATAGAAAACCTGCACTTTAAACTTACTTACATTAAAACACTCCTTGAACAAGCCAGCTCGCTCCTTACCTGACAAGACAACTTTCTGGATCCCCTTCTAAAAAGTGCATGCTTTTATGTGTCATGTTATATTCATTACAGAAAACCTCTTCATTACATAACACCACCCCCCGGAAGCATCCCCTCTTCAGTAGAGCACGATAGCTACTAAAGTTTATTTCCCCTTTTAAACCTTCAAAATGGCCCAGACAGATCTCTCCCCCTGTAATTTGTTATCTTTTCTGGCTCTCTAGGAGATAAGCTGGCCGTGCCTCCAGGTGAGGTTTCACATTCTGGCTAAATCAACCAAAAAGACCATTTCTGCTTCCTCTCCTTTCATCTCTGAGTGAGCCAGCTTCTAAAGCTAACCTAGGAAAATCTGTTTTTCTTCTTGGGTTAGTTCTCTGATGGTTCTTCTTCCTGAACTGGCTTGTCCGACGTTCTCACGAGTGCAGCACATTACTGGCGACAGAGAGAGAGCAGGAGTACTCCTTTCACCAGCACCTAGCCAGCAGATCTGCATAGCTGAAATGAAACCTTGTCCTCAATAAAGAAAATGCAGATGTCTCCTCATTAGCTTAATTTGACTGTCTAGCTAATAATTCCTTGCCTCAACTACTCTGTCCTCTCCTATCACCGCCATTTCAGAAATTAATCACATTTCAGCATGAAACACGTTTTGTACTGGAACTTATTGTCTACACCAGTCTTTGCATTAGCAAATATACTTGCCACAGTCATCAAGAGGAGGATACACACTGATTGAAACTAGACACAAGAGTATATGAACACTATGAGGTGAGAACAGATTTGGGGAAAACTTTCTCCTTAGCATACTGTAACAGCAGGTAATGCTGGATCATCAAACCATACTCTGAGTCATTTAAGAGTGCACTCATGATATCTTAAAATATAGAAGCCAAGATTTTTAAACTCTGGAGCCCAACATTAAGCATCTACACATATCTTCAGATACATGAGTACTACAACTTGATTTTCAAATGTGCTTTTCACTTTCTGTTAATAGGAGTAAAAGCTAAGTTCAGCCATTTACTTTGGCACCTCGATATGGATTAAAGGATCTAATTTTAACCTCCCAAATTTGAGAATCCTGGCCATAGGCCTCTCTATACCTCCTTAGATGCAAGGTCAGTAATATATCTTCATCATGTTTCTCATCATAGAGAGGACAGCTGCAGTTACTGCAAAGAAAGGTCACCCCAATTTACGATTCTTGAGCCTTCTCTCCTTCCCCAGAGTAAATTCCAGCATGCATAACATACATAGTGAACATAAACAAGAAAGATCATATTAACTTTCATTAAAACTGTATTTTTCTCAAATAACTGGCAAACTTCTGACTTTGTGATTAACCTGTAGGCAGAAGGCAGCAGAGAAACCTTTTCAGGTCAGTGTTTTCTGAAAGGGTTGTATTAAAATTTGAATGGGTCGCAGTTCTGAAGCATACATCAACTTTACAATTTAGTTTGAGCAGATAACTTAAAAGCAACACAGAGGAAGGCACAGATGAAACTAAAACAATTACTGCTGCCAATCCATCCTATCCATACTCTTTTCCTAATATGGTAGTAAAAAAATTACATCCTATTCCATAGCATCAAAGAAAAAAAAAAAAAAGTTAAAAAAATAAAAAAGAATTTTCAACTGGTTTACGTGTTGTTAAAACATATTACATCAAAGTAACTGCATTTTACATCAGCCAAATACAAGTGTAAATAAGTATTTTAATATTAAAAATTTAGAATGGGCATTAACTGCTGCTGTTGCAAGTTCATTTGATATTTAAAAAATTAAATATATAAAGTTGTTCTTTTCATTCCTTCATATTCCCTATAACATCACCACATTTCTCAAGTCAAGGACTGAGGAAACAATTAGCTATTAACCATGGTCAGTGTAAGCCCACAGCAAAGTTCCAGTCATGGAATATAGAGATAAGTATGTTGGACCACTCAGATTTTGATGGTGTCAAAAGACACAAGTGTAGTATCATCATGGCACATATTATTTACAATGCTTGTGCAGGCATAAGAATATCACACTAAAGCACCAAAATTCAAAATCATTCCACAGTACAATAGATATTCCAGTGGCACAAATTTAAGAAAGGAGCAAGTTTTTCAGATTATTTACTTTTTGGATAGCCTTCAAGAGCGTCAGTTAGCTGAAGTAATAAAACCAGTCTAAAAGAAAAAAAAAAAATCCTCAAAGTCTTCCAATGGAAAAAGAGCATATAAAAGCTAAAGCAAGCCTGAAGCCAATATCCTTTAATTACTTAACAACATTGCTGCAAATCCTTTGCTCCTATTCACACATAATAATTATTTTGCTGCTATGCTCATAAGGCTATAATTTTATACAATTATTTAGGCTAGATTTGGAATAGTCTACTGTTTCTTTAGTTAAAATTTGTATTGTGTTTAGATTTAAAGGACTGTGACTTAAGTATTAAATTACATTTGAGAAGATTTCTTCCTTCCAGTCTTCATTTTATATTTTTACCAGCAATTTACATTCCATAGATCAGAATATTTTAATACATATTACTGGAATATCAAGTAAATAAGCTCAATTTTATTTCTTATATATCTATAGCAAAAATTTGCTACACTTTTCTGGCAACTGGACAAATTTTACAGAGCCAGAGAGATCTCACTATGCTAGCCAAAACTCAGTACTTCCCTTCCATCAAATACTGGGATTGCTCCAAAACTCTAACTTGCTACAGCAGATAGGAACATGAACAGCTGAATAAAACACCAGTTCACAGTGGTCATCTGCTGCAAACATGAACGTGCAAGAGGTCTGACATAAATGTTGTCAGCTGCTAGTGTTTCCAAAGGGGCCAAAACCAGCAGCTGAGGATTAGCAGGGTGAAGGGCAGCCCCAGCTCCACCATTCTTAAGAAGCTGCAGTTGCTGGAAATACAGCACCCCAGAAAAATGTATCCTCTGCTTATCAAAAAATTCAGTTCACACATTGTCTGGTGGCCAGATATACTGCACACAGCTTTACTTACCAGACATGCAAACACAATTACACATCTGAAAAGGCTTTGTATAGTGGAGAGAGGAACAACTGTGAAGATTTCCTTCTCTGAAACAGAGAACTGAAAAATTACATACAGTCCAGAAAGAGCAGTGCTGGGAATACTTCATATAGATGTGTAAACAAGTAAGGCCAGCCAGGCTGCAATTAGGACAGTTCCTTCCTATCCCTTTTAGTACTTCCTCTAGAAATAGTGTGTATTCCTTTGCTTATTTTCAATGTGGACAAAATTTATTTGTACTATTAATAGAATGACCTTTTAGAGAGAAGGAGAGGGAGACTTTCTCATATGAGCAAAGTGCATGGATGTCACAAAGAAAATGGAGGAAAGGGAAACAGAATCTAAAATTGCACAGAACTCAAATATTCCCTTACACAGGATCTATATCAAAGCAGGATCTGCATCATGGCCAGATGTCCAGCCCTCAGAAGTAGGAGGCCATAGATCCCTACCTTACCCGCATCCTATGACCATAGAAGACACCTGTTCTAGCTTTGCAAGGAGAGTAAATCAATGACAGTTTATCATAACTCTTTTTTAGGCAGTGACCTGGCTTTCCTGCTGGCCATTCCCATTTGTTATAGTCTTACGGGAACTTCTAGAAGGGAGCAAAGCCCTGTCATGGTTGCCAGCTCACATCAGTTGCAAGCACTGTGACTCTGCAGAGTTACAACTGGCTGCCCAAGTGCGTTGTGTGTCACGGTGTTCAACCAATGTCACAGCTAGCGCAGCCACCGGAGACCGCCGCTCTGCTTTTCACACACCACAAAGGGCACCCAAAGCACAGAGACAGAAGCAAAACAGAGCATGCAGCACAGTGGATGTTCTGGGGTGCCTGTCTCTAACCTCCATCTGGCCTGGAAGGAGCCTACCCCAGCATAGCTGACCCCCTTCCAGAACCAGGATTAAGCAGCGAAAAGGCTGAGAGGAGTAGCAGAGAGAGAGAACTGTGTATCATGGGAGCAAGAATGAGAAGGCAAGATGCATCTGCCAGCAGCTCACAGAAAGGGACGGAGCTGGTGAAGGGACTGCGGCGACTCAGTGTCTAGCACCAAACCAAAGAGAACAAGGCTGAAAAGAGCTGGGCGCTGATGTGAAAGCTTAGCACCCCAGAAAAGGACAAGTGGGACTTTTCAGCATCCCCACTCAGCAACAGGGTTCTCCCAAGGAGTTATGCACCCTGCCAGGTGTTTTGCACAAGCTAACTCCAGTCCTTAGGTTTCATATGCTGATATACAGCTTTTTTATGCTGATATACAGGTTTTATGCATGTGTACACCAAAAGGAATAACATCCTATAAACAGTACTGCAAAATCAAGGTTTTTAAGAAGCAGCGTAGCCCCAATGCACAAATCTGTTACTAGGCTGGTGTCATATTAAACCAACAAAATGGCTTATATCTATTTGGAGCCAACATTTAACCTCTGAGGTGTAAGAACACAAAATACACGTAAATATTAATGCCTTTTCAATTTTGCTACTAATTTTTGAATCAAGCGATTTAGGTGCATTCTCACAGACACTATAGTTTCCCCTGAGTGGTGAATTCATGAAGCAAAGGCAGCCAGGAGCTGTTGCTACTCAGTGACAAATCACCGGAAGAAGCAGGTTCTCCCATATCTGCTGTGTTTACAGCTTTCTGATTTTCAGATGCCAAAAGTGTGAGAATGTTCTGGACTTTGCCAGAAAATTCTCAGTGAATTCTTCTGTAAATAATTATTTCTGAAATGAAGATTCAATACAAAGGCATAGTTTTATATAGGTGCATGAAAACTGAAATTTGTCAACCTATTTATGCAAAAATATCAAAAGTAAACATGGAGAAACATGGAGAAAGCATGGAGAAACAAATTTTGAAATGTCTCACTTCATTAAAGAAACAGAGCCATATAGATTGATAGAGGGGGCAGTCTATCTTTGGCAAAGGGACCTGGTATAAAAACAAGAAAAAAAAAAACCTTTTGTTTTGGTTGCTATCCAAAGCAATATTGAATATTTTTTGTTCCTTGGGTTGCACTCCTATAGTAGTGAAAAAGGGATCCAAATCAGACCCCTTTCCCTACCCACCCTCCCCCCAGTACTATTATTCAGTATGTTAAATTATTCAGTATCTAGAAAAACAAAACCAACAAACTTCTGGTCTTGCAACCCAACCCACTCAGTTGCAGTAAAATGCTAAACTGTATCCACTGCTGTATCCAGCTGAAGTTCAAAATCTGCTACCAGCCTATCTGCTCATTTAAGAACTATTTAGTTTTGTCAGAAATGATCACAGTTTCAAGGTATTTCTCCCCCTCAGTCTAAGAAAACTACAAGGGCAAAATACCAGTCACTCATTTGTTAGCAAATAAATCCACAATTTACATAAGATATTACAACAAATGTCATTTAAGTTTCGTCTCATTCATTCCTCATTTGCAACTCTGCTCCTGTCAGTAATTCATCCTTATTCTCTGCTGTACTTGATGGAACATTGTCATTCACAGTACAGTTTCTTCCCAAGAGACCACTATTAGCACAATAAACTAGGGGGGAAGGTTTGAGTAAAATAAATGTAAATTTACCAGCCCTTCTGGCTGTGATCTTGGAGCCATGCCGCAGTAATCGAACGCACACTTCCTTGTTGCAGTGGTTAACCATCCGCAAATGAATGCTTCTCTTGGTTTGGATTTTTACAAGACATTTCACCATTTTGACTATTAATTCCTCTTCTCAAAGTCTTGTAAATGCTCTACCCATACCAGCTTTGACCTTTTATTAAGTTCCCACTGAGTTTTAAGAGACTAACACAAGTCACTCTCAATGAATCAAATGACAAGCTTCTAACATGGCCACCAAAAATATCCCAGTAGGGAACAGAACAGGAGGCTATTTTTAAACATTTCCAAATGCCTCATAACGTACAATACAAACTTCCACAGCATCCATCTCAGTTAGCAGTTGCTAGCATAACAGCTGAACCACACACACAAGCATAAAAATATCCAAGGCATCAAAACATAGCGCAGTGAAACAAAAGGCCAGCATTTAGGGTCTGTTCTTCACAGAACTAAATGGCACTGTGGCCATCATCTTTCTAAAGAGCTTCAATTTGGCCACTGATGTCCGTTGCCCACCACTGCCTGGAAAGCATTTGTGGAAAATGTACAGATACAAAAGGAAAAATCCTATGCTATGCTTACAAACCTCAGTCGCAAGGCAAACCAATGAGACGAAAATGCTTTCATTTCAAGCCCAGAATCAAAGCTGACCTGCTTGTGCATAAACAAGAAGAGAGAATTCCTAAGTTTGGGAAAAATGTCTCTCTTTGCATATGTGCTCCAGTTCCCACTTGTGGACATCTATTGGACACTTTCATATCCACCAGAAAGAAGTGTTGCTTCAGAAGGCTCGCCACTTCCCTGTCCCCATCCAGCAGAAATATGCAGGCTCCTAAAAAAGGCATGACGCATATATGCTGGCTGCTGATAACTTGCTCCAACTGGAAGCTGGAATGCAACCACGTGCACAGCATCACACTCTCCTAGTGGGAAAGGAGCTCGTACTGGCTCCATTGAAACCACAGAGAGGAAATAAACTGGAAAGAGTGTACTGGGGGAGAGGTAGTCTCTCACTTCCTGGAATACTTCCCTTTAATGTTTACGGCATGTTGTGCCATCCGAGTCCTCATTATCTGACGTCCTTGTTCCCTCTGCACCATAAAATCAATGATGTGTATGCAAATATGTGGGAAAGAAAGGGGCAGGGGAGAGAGTCCTGCAAATGTGTATTTTACACCAAGTGATTTCTCTCATGAAAGACATCTGCTTCAATAGAGCTTTTGGCAAGCATCTTTACAGTGGCTCCTTTCCCCTGCCTGGCCCATACAGTATGAATATCCAGCAGTGTTCCTTTTTACTCCTTCCTCCTGTAGGACAAACACTCCTCTCTTCCTTTCCTTCTCTGCAAGCACTTCTGTGTGGGTCTGAGGAAAGATCAAGTGCCCCTTCGCTTTCTATGCCCATTTTGTCACCACTTCAAAAGTAAGATTCTGCCTGCTTTTCTCATCTTTATTCTCATAACTGTTGTAGCAAACAAAAATCTCACTAAAAAGGCTTGAATCTTCACTGTGTACATAGCTACAAAAACTGGAAAGCACCAGTTCTTACAATAACCACCAACATGTTCAATACGCAAAGGAAAGCCTAATCAAGGACACAAGTGTCCCCTGGACAAGGCTCTGAATGATTTCCGACAGGAGCACATGAATAAACATGTACCGTTTATGTTTCATGTGACCACGCTCATGCAAAAGAGGAATGACTGTGAGATTTCAAGTCACTGCCTACAAACCATGTATACAAAACTAAGGGAGATTTATGTTGAAATCTTGCAGCTGAGTCAGCAGCTCTCTGTCTCTACTACTAAATCTCAGGAAGTAAGGAACAGGCTCTATCTCCTGAGACAAAGAAGACTTTGCATGACCTGATATTGGCACCACGTCCTGCATCTTGGAAGATGTTTTCCAGCAAGGCGCCAGGTCCATTCTCAGTAACCAACTGCTTTTGCAGCTCCTGTCACTCTCCTCCTTCCTCAATTGCTACTCTGGATGTTACACAGCTGAAAGGCTAATGACTGGCGGGAACTGTGGCAGAGGGACCCTTAGCATTCATGCCCCCTTACAGAGGAAGCAGAAAACAGCAGATGGTTAGATAACTTCCCTTAAAATCAGAAAGTATGGTTTACAAAAGCAAAAACAATCCCATACCCAAACCAGAAAACTAAAACTAATAAAACACTCTTCAAAACTAGCATCCTTCCCCAGCCAGTGAAAACAGTGAAGAGGAAACTTCTATTCAAGCATAACAATTTTAATGTATTTGTGAAAAGGAAATATATCACCTGTCTTCAGATTTTAGAGGTACCTTATTATGGTGATGGGGACAATGTCGTTTTGTTTGTAACAAAAGTAGTGATCTTATTTTGTAGACACATGGCATGGTAAACACCTGGAAATCTGAGAATTTGTAAATAAGTTACAAAGGAAAGCTGGCAGAGCTAATTGTTGTCAGCATTAGGTATTGTTACCTTGAAGCGAAAGGTTTGCTTGTAAAAAAGTTGTTTTCAGTCCTTGTAGGACTCAGTTACATGGTTAGAGGACTGTAAATCCAACTTAGTTTCTTGAACACAGACATGATGATGCACACAGTGATGTTAAGATCTCCTGAGGCCAGAACACTCATTGGGAGACTCCCAGAAACTTGCAAGACAAAGTCTGCAGTAATGGGGGAAAGTTAAGATGACCAGACTTTATTCCATAAAAGACAGAACAATCTCAACGTTAAAAAACTACCAAAAAACTAGTATAAAATTCCATTACATACAACCTGACCTAAGGATGCTCACTTTGGCCCCCACTAAGTTTAACGAAATCTTAGGAGAAATTAATTATCTCTGCAGACCACAGGAATCTAAAAATAGAACCATTCTTTTACTTAGAAAAGCCACTAAGAACTGTGAATAACTCCTACATATTACAATTTCTATTATCATATACACACACACACATACCAGGTACAATCAGGAGTATTGCTTCAGCTGATTTCACAGGGAAAAGCTGTTTGATGCTACATGACACATGACGTTTCATGATTCTCTCTATCTGATGTATTAAGATAAATTGTGTCTTGTGTACAGCAGGTATGATGTAAAAAATATGAATGTTGTCAAGCTGCATATTAGTTCTACCTAGAGAAACAGATAGCACTAAATCAATGGGACATCTAAAAAGCGTGTAACTTTCTGGGGAAGGAAAAATTGAGGAACATGGATTTTAAACAGGAGTAATTTAGAATGAGTCTGTGCCATTAAATCTCTCTTTTCTAAAATACAGTACAATACAGTAGATCAATCAATAGAATGACTGAAGCATGCTACTTCCACTTTGGTTGCTCCAAAGGCAAAAGTCAACGTTACCAGGAAAATAATTCACGTGTGAAACCTGAGCACACAAGTATCAAGCAACTCAGAAGAAGTTTTCATCCCTTCGTCAAAACCACATTAATATCTTGTGACTCAGAGGTGTGGTTTTGCCTTTTTTTTTTTTTTTTTTTTTTTTAATTGGACTACTCAAATATGTGACGCTCTGACAGCATCTGGTGCTGGGAAATCCAAAGACAATGACCTACCACCTGCAAAATAATTGCCAAGTGATGAGGACAGGCAATGATCTGTCTCATCAAATCAGATGGTGAAAGAAGGCAGCCACACAATTCCTATAGCAACACCAAAAGAAATATAACATAGAACCATAGAATAGAATCATAGAATGGTTTGGGTTGGAAGGGACCTTAAAGATCATCTAGTTCCAACCCCCCTGCCGTAGGCAGGGACACCTTTCGCTAGACCAGGTTGCTCAAAGCCCCATCCAACCCAGCCTTGCAACACTGCCAGGGATGGGGCATCCACAACTTCTCTGGGCAACCTGTTCCAGTGCCTCACCACCCTCATAATGAAAAGTTTCTTCTTTATATCTGATCTAAATCTACCCTCTTTCAGTTTAAAGCCATTACCCCTTGTCCTATCACTTCAGGCCCTTGTAAAACATCCCTCTCCAGCTTACTTGTAGGCCCCCTTCAGGTACTGGAAGGTTGCTATAAGGTCTCCCTGGAGCCTTCTCTTCTCCAGGATGAACAACCCCAACTCAGCCTGTCTTCATAGGAGAGGTGCTCCAGCCTCTGATCCTCTTCATGGCCCTCCTCTGGACTCGCTCCAACAGGTCCATGTCTTTCTTATGTTGGGGGCCCAAGAGCTGAACGCAGTACGCCAGGTGGGGTCTCACAAGAGCGGAGTAGAGGGGGAGAATTGCCTCCCTCGACCTGCTGGCCACAATTCTTTTGATGCAGCCCAGGATACGGTTGGCTTTCTGGGCTGCAAGCACATATTGCCGGGTCATGTTGAGCTTCTCATCAACCAACACCCCTAAGTCCTTCTCTGCAGGGCTGCTCTCAATCCATTCTCCGCCCAGCCTGTATTTGTGCTTGGGATTGCCCTGACCCACGTGCAGGACTATGTTCAACTGCACATGGAGCAAGGACCATGGAAAGGACCTAATAGGAGCATTCAGAAGGACCTAATTTGGCCACCTGTGACAAAGGCAAATTTTGCAATCACACGTCTGGATACACTTAAAACTTCTGTAGCTAGGTGCCTTTTGAAGAACGCCTTTTAGGTTCAAAAGGTAGAGGTGATCTCTCCAAGCATATCTGACACTAATACACGTAAAATCTGATTCCATGTGATAACATTCTACACATGACAGTAATTTTATGGTTGCATCTTCACACTACCATGCCTCTTTCCTCCTCCTGAGATAGAATGGACGTTACTGCAAAACAAGAGTCAGTAACAAGGAATGTGAAAGCCTGAAGAATCTTAAGCAGTAGCAACGAAGCACTGAGAGATGACCTGCAAAACCTAAGGCATGAGGACTTGAGCTTAGTTTTTTAATTTGATAAAATATGTATTGGCTGGTGGCCAATCTCTTAGGTAAGTCACTTGCATAACTATAATTTAAAACAGGAATAAAAGCACATTTAAGTAAGAATACAAGTTCAAATCTGGGTGCTTAAATTAGTAATTGGACACCTGTATATGGCCTCTAAGTGCAGACTGAAGAATTGCCTCTTGAAGAATGAGACACCAATAGAAAAACTCAGGATATTTTTGCCTGCCATTCTAATAAAAAATAAAATGTCATTACTTGTTTTCAAATCCTCTTGCATAAGTGTCAACTGCTAAAGTAACTATTACAGTGATATCATGGGCATCCAGCATCTTTCTTTCCACAAACAGTGGTCATTTATGACCATGTTTAGTCAGCATACCATTTCTCACATGTCTGCAAAACCACTGGACAATTTGGGCTTTTTTGCAGGACAGCTTCACTTCAGCATGATAGCCAGAGTAGATTTCTAATATAGAATTTCATACGGGAGAATGGCTGGGCTTTAGTTGTTTTTCAATATTTGGTTGCATCGTGTTTATTTTCCATCTGAAAGGACTATCCTAAGGACAACAAGGCAGGCTGAAGCTGCTCAAAATCCCCTGCAGACTCTGCTGTCGCCATCTCTGATGGCTCTGCCCCCTAGCAACTATCAAGTAATTGGCACAAAATCTTCCCTCTCACCTGGCAGTTTCTGTTAGTTCAGTTTCATACCGCCCAGAGGCTCAGCCAACTCAGAGTTCACCTCTCCAGAAGTTTCAGGAAGCAGAGGTATTTACTCAAGACACTGAGGCCACTGTATTTTTGGCCATGTGTTTTGCTCATAATATATAAAGCCAATTTAAGTTTTGCTCAGTTAAAAGACAAAGCTGTGCACTCTCCTGAGTCTGCCCAAGGTATGTACAGCTGATGGCACCATTATAGCCAGCTCTGCTAATCATTTGCTTGGGTCCATCTACACAGCACAGTGCAGCACTGTGTGAAGGTCTCGGCCATCAGCAGCTGGAACATCCATATGCATATGGCAGCACCTTGCAGAAATACGAGTGTGTGTCCTGGAAGCTGCATTAGCCAAACCACGCATCGTAGAGACATCTGACCTAGGCAGGGCTGCACTGTGCTCTCAGACAGCACCTGCAGGCCCTTTGGAAAGCACCCCAGGGTGTCCAGCCCCACCTCAGGCCCAGACGTTTAGAGAAGTGCCAAGGCTGTTTCACATGTGTAGCGCACTAAAAGCAGTTTCCCAATGCAGTTGAGTCAGTCTCAGGGATAGCTGCCTTCCCTCTCCCCACCTCCTGCCCTTGTCCTCGCACAGGACCTTGCCCAACCCTCTCTGATGAGCCACTTAAAGGTTGAGCCAGCCAGTAGTGGGACACTGTACAGTTAGGGGATTGTTGTTTGGGGTTTTTTTAAATTTTTGGTTCGGTTTTCTTTTTAACTCCTTCTCCCAGTTCACTCTGGGGTGATTAGTGCTGGTGCAAGGGAGAAGATGGGAATCCACAGAAGTGGATTGAGTGCATGTAGGGAAGAGAGCCAGCGTCAGTGTCAAGAGCTGTGAGATCAGTTCAAGCTGCAATGTGATAATATAGCCAAGTTTGCTGCAGGAAAATACTGTAAAGGAGCTAAGTACTGTTAACTTAGCAGCTGGTGGTATTTAACTATGCATAACATATTCTACAGGAAACGCACCAACAAATATTTCTATTAAATCATAGTAGTAACAACAATCTGTCTGACTAAACGGAAACATGACTTTCACACTTATGTAATACATACATTTGAAACCAGGACTCTCTGATGAGCCTATAACAATGATAAGTCAGCAGTTTCCAAAAATGGATTTCATTGCTCAGAGTTGTAAGTGTGGCACAGCAGTCTTACAAGCAGGAACCTGTTGTTATTCTGCAGTGATGGCAACTGCCTAGGAGGAACACAGTGCTTCGTACTTGGCTGCCAGAAAGTGAATTCTCAGATACAGGTATTTCACAGCAGAGGTAAACAAGTAATTGTTAAAATTAACTACATGTCATGCAGCTACTACTACTCATCATCATAAGCTAAGTACACAGACAATCTAATTCACCTTGTTCTTACTATTCAGTGTTGAAACTCCAAAGAATGAACAAACATGTTCATATGACTCCTACAAAATGAAATTAGGATGTACTCCCATGAAAATGAACATACTTGCTCAGCTGTTTTCTGTTTCCCATTAATTGACCACAACAAAGCAACAGCAGAGGTCTATTTCCCAACTTCTGAAACAATTAGCTCACAACATCTCAAGTAAGAACCACTGTTAGGTTTTGTTTGGTTGGCTTTCTTTTTATTAGGAAGAATGCAGTTATCCTCATGTAAACTGGCTAAGATGATCACACCGTTCTTTGTAATGACTGCATCTCAAAAAGATAGGTGTTGAATGTGATTTTAAAAATACAAAGGAATAAACAAATACATGGAAAACCTTATTCTCAGAATGCATTCAGACTGATCTTCCAATAACATCCCTTTTTGTCAATGGGATTAAATTAGCAGAGACTCTTTCCTCACTGACCTTCAAATAATGTCCCTTTTTGTCAATGGAATTAAATTAGCAGAGAGTTTTTCCTAACATTAGAACAGAAAGAAAGAAATACAAAAGTAAAGGGAAGCAAGAAAAATAACATACCTAGCAGTAAACTGCCAGTTTTCACTCAGTAACTGCAGTTACTATCTAGTAAAATGGTGCTATGTTGAATTATTTCCTGTTAATTTCCTTTCACCTGACAATCTAAAAAAGGATTTTTGAAACAGAAAGCTTATCCACAGTAACTTTCCTCACAATGTATCTCACATGAGGCTTGTGCACAGTTCCTTGAGCTAGTGATCATTTCTCAGTATGACATGCAGAGGCTTAATGGTGTACTCCTAATGGAAATTATTAGATTTTTCCATATCCCTGAGTCAGTAACACACCTTTCTCCATGTATTTTATAATAAATATTGGTAGTGTTTGGCAGGAATCAGGTAAGTGACTCACCTTCATCTAAAGGAACCTCTTCCTCCTCACAGGGAGAAGGAAGGAGGGGCTGCAGAGGTTCCATGTTGATGATGAGTTGCTTGTTCAATGAGGGAGAGCTGCGACTCTGGGTAATGCTGGTTCTGAAAGAATGGGGAAAACGGGGTCAGTGTATTCACAAGGAAACAACTGCAGTCCAATGCGTCTCATCTCAGAATTGTTTTGCATAAATTACAACAGGCCTTGAGCTATCACAAGAAGCTCTGCACACTGAACGCTGCTTTCAGCTGTGTTATGTTGCACCCTCAGCAGATAGAAACCTTTCAACACCTGCAGTGTAAGAGAAGGTTTTGTGCTGGTTTCCCTCCCTTTACGTAGCCTGACTCCTTCTCATCTCATGCAGGATTCCAGCGTGTTGCTCTTCTCCACACTGCACAGCACACGTGAGTATTTGGCTTCAAGTAAGGGGAAGGTAGAGAGGATACAAATCATTTTTCTGATGTTGTTCCATTGCCTCTGGGACTGGGTAAAGCATTTGTTACAGTTTGAGCACTGCAGACTAAAGACTAAAGCAGGAACAACCGTATCCCTTCAGTTAACAGATACACAGTGCCCTCATTCTCACGCACCCCAGACACTGCCTCTGCACCATGCCTCCAGGCTGCTCAGGCTGGTTTTCTTTCTTGTCTTACTTGGCTCTAACAGGCTTTCCTGGTAGCAGCTGTTGAACTTTCTCAGGAAAGTTTGAGGAATGCTGTTGATTCACTTCAGTCATGAGGCTCATTAGCCTAAAATAATATTACTGAGAAAATAAAAAGGCTCTTTAGAATAAGTTATCTAGCACTTACATGATACAGGCCTGAAGGAAGAATCCTGCAATAAATCTGAACCATTAAATTACAAAATATTTACTTTTGACAAAAGCAAAGATGAAAAGGAAGAGGATTCTACTTGACTTCAGATGGTACATAGGTACAGTGCTGAAGTTTCACAAAATGCATTTCAAGTTTGCACAAAGACTCAACTTACAATTCCACATAGATAAACAAACTGAACAAAGCACCTATTGCAGATGAAAAGAAGGGACTGTGTGTTGCTGAGCGTTTAGGTAAAATTGGGACACGGATGTTCTACTCTATGTCACATTACATGTCATTAAACATTCTGTGAGGATAAACAAGATTTCTTGCTCAATTGCCATGATTCCTTCCTCATTAACGTATGCCCAAAGCTACTTATGTCCTCACTTGCATTCTGTGAGCAGTCTCTAATAACTATTTAGTTTAAATTTTCACTATCTAAATAAGTTTTTCACTCAGATTACTGTAATTACAATCACTCCAACCCAACGGTACCTCCACAGACTTGTTACATATCCCCCGGACCTTTGTGCTTGCTGTAAAGAGCTATCAAGCAAGTCCCAAAATAGGAGTTGTGCCTGAGAGGGCCCATAAGGTTCCTATACTTATTTACAAAGATCCCTCCTTCAGGCATGCCCTGGAAGCAAAATATTAAATCATTCACTGTGTATTTGTCAGAAGAACTTGCCACTGCATTAATGCTGCATGACTACACACTCCAACAGATTTTCAGTCTGTAGTGCTTTAAGTATAATATCCAAGAACAAAGATATTGAACAGTAACCTCCTCACAATTGCATGTTTCTTTCTCAATGCAGCCATGGCACCACTGAATTGACTTTGAGGGAGGGAGTGCAGGGAGAGAAAACTTTATATTTATATT
>WAAD01017957.1:30215-40739 GCA_013389945.1 Fregata magnificens | reverse complement strand
TGAGGTGGAAAGAAACCTCCTGGGTCAGGACAAAGGCAGTTTAATAAAACAAAGACCACGTGCGGAAACAAAAGGGAAAGGACAACACAGACCCCCCTCCCCACCTCTCCCCACAGCGACGCCCAGCCCCCTCCCGGGAAGCAGGGCCCAGCACGTGCCGCGGCTGCTCCCGAGGGCACAGACACACGTCCCAAACCAGGAATGCCCCCCGCTTCCTCCTTCCTCCCAGCTTTGATCCCTGAGCAGGCGTCACACGGTACGGAATAGCCCCGGTCAGCCCGGGCCGGCTGTCCTGGCCGCCCCCTCCCAAGATCCCGCCCAGCCCCAGCCCACAGCGGGGGTGGGGGGGGAATGTTGGAGAGGCAGCCCCGGGGCTGGGCAGGCACCGCCCGGCCACAGCCAGACACTGGTGCCGCCTCCGGCCACCGACACAGAGCACAGCGGGCTGCCAGGGGGAAAAGCAGCTCCCCCTCAGCCAGACCCAGTACACCCTTCATGGTGAAAAGCACAGTATTTCCTTCTACTCCTACAAAGTGAAAATATGGAAAACAAGAATTTAATAGACAATACTTACTTCAAAACCTTTACAGTTCACTGGCTTTGGTAGTCAATATTGTTAAACAAATTCTGTGAGACCAGAAGAGCTTGAAACAATTCCCAAGGCCTCAGAAGGACTATAGGAGAGATATCATATTTGACTCATAGGTGAAAGTGTTCATGTATGCCAGACTAAGAGTCCATGAGAGGCTCTAGTAATGCAGATTCCTTCATTGTGCACTGATTACAAAGCAAACTGGGCAGAAATTCCTTTACTTTCGGTAGCAAGTCTGTGTATTGGTTTTTAGTCTGAATGGAGAATTTTAATACCTATAGTCAATGGATACAATGTATCAAATAAAGTCGAAGTCTAAAAACTGTTTAGGAACTCAAGAAAAATATCAAGATGGTGCAGTAGACATAATAAAAAATAAGGAGCTGCAGCTCTGGTTGTTGAACTTGTGAAAGCATTCACTCTTTAAACATAAATAATTTAGAAATCTGTGCTAATTAATTTGGTAACACAGTCATCTAGGAAAGGACAGAACTATCATCTAAATGTTATGAAGAAAAAATGTGAAGAAACAGGCTGTATCAACAATACTAGAACTATTCAAGATTTTGAATCCCTCACAAGGATTGCAATCCACTAAATAAGAAAAAACAATAGGAATCAAGCATATTACTTGATGCTTCTTGCAACTTGATTCTTTTCAGGGAAAATTAACCCCTCCTCCTTTCAATCCTGAAAAGCAAAGATTTTTTGTCCTTTTCTTGTTTTTCAGAATGATGAGTTGTCAAGCTGCTGTGATGACTGCAATGCTATTGTTCAAGTCTATCACAGATAGATCACTTTATGATATCTGAATCAACAATTGAAATCTGTGACAGATATGAATCAAAAAGATGAAGCTTCATTTACCATGAACAGTACAATCAGCCTTGGGCCATGGGAGGTTAATCTTCAGCTACTGCTATGCTTATTTTCTCAGTAGTCACATATGTCAGATCTGAAAACTCTACTGCTGTCTCAATCAAATTTAATTTCCTTTCAAGAAATCCTCTTAGAAGAAAATAAAGATTATAATGCAATTAAGAACAGATCTTTAGGTCATAGTGTCTTGAGTCAAAAACAGTAAAACAGCTTTGTGACAGGATCTTGGTCAGTGAAATGTCTATGATGGATCTGCCTTGGCCTTCATAACAAACTCCCAAAAAACAAAAGTAAGATTTTTTAGATTGTGAATTAGAACTGTTAAATTTAAAAATAGACAAAATTCAAAGGGTCGTGGCTGGAAATAAAAATTATTTATAAATGAGTGCTTTCCTGCCTGCTGTATTCGTGTTGGTGAATCATTGCTTCCATTCAATTCAGTGACCTTCAAAGTTGTGAGGAACTTTGCATAGTCTCTTGTGGAGGTTAGGATGTGCATATTGCCAGCACATCTGTGTGGTGGCTGCCTAATCTCTGCCCCTCTGTACCCTCTGGCATGCTCTCCTCCTTAAGCAGCCCAACAGCAGCCTGGGAAAGGGTGCGTTGTCCTCCTTGCTTCCAGATGGGTTGAACTTGCCCTTGTGCTTTGCTTGTATACACAGACTCAGAACACACATAAATATTATCACTCAAATGCAGTAAAGGATATAGGAAGACTTTGACAATAGATTTGCACAATTAATATTGAACAGCTAGGGACTGCTTAAATGAATTGCTTAGCATGATAATTTAATAGCTCATTGAAAGACCAAACTAACTTCAAAAAATTATCTTAAAAATAAAGGAATAAGAAACTGTCAGAAAGCCCTTGTGATCTTTTTTGTGGCACATTAGATGAAAATTAAGTACTATACTTACAGCAACAAATTTAGAGATGTGAAGATTTTTTTGCATTTAATTTGACACCTCTAATAATATGTAATATCATCCTCAGATTCTGTGGCAGTGAGAACATAATTGTAAAGTTACTTCAATGCTGATGCAAAAAGAAGTAAAATACATTGTGTAAAGAAATGGAATTAGTTGAAGGTGTGCTGGTGTTGGCTGGGGTAGAGTTAATTTTCTTCACAGTAGCTGGTATGGGGCTGTGTTTTGGATTTGTGCTGGAAACAGTGTCGGTAATACACGGATGTTTTCATTATTGCTGAGCAGTGCTTACACAGAGTCAAGGCCTTTTCTGCTTCTCACCCCACCCCACCAGCGAGTAGGCTGGGAGTGCACAAGATGTTGGGAGAGGATACAGGTGGGACAGCTGACCCCAACTGACCAAAGGGATATCCCATATCATATGATGTCATGCTCAGTGTATAAAGCTGGGGGAAGAAGAAGGAAGGGGGGGACGTTCGGAGTGATGGCATTTGTCTTCCCAAGTAACCATTATGCGTGATGGAGCCCTGCTTTCCTGGAGATGGCTGAACACCTGCCTGCCGATGGGAAGTAGTGAATGAGTTCCTTGTTTTGCTTTGCTTGTGCGCGCAGCTTTTGATTTACCCATTAAACTGTCTTTATCTCAACCTATGAGTTTTTTCACTTTTACTGTCCCTATTCTCTCCTCCAGCTGACCAGGGAGCGAGCAGCTGTGTGGTGCTTGGTTGCTGGCTGGGGTTAAACCACGACAGAAGGATAGAGAAAATTCATAGCAAAAATTGATGCAAAAGTCAAATATCTTATTCCTTTTAACCTCAAAATAAGACCGTAACGACAACACCCTTTCAGCCTAATCAACCTAAGTTCAAATATCAATAAGTCATACATATTAAGAGCCAACAGAAGTAACTTTTCTGATAGCTGATTTTTTTTTAATAAAGGTTCTTTTAAGGAAGTTAAGTATCACATTGGCAATTTTTATCTTAAATTACAAACATGTAAAAATTGCATGCCACTGTTCACATTATAAGTCAGTTCAGGGCACTAGGACAGTGACAGTAAAAGAAGTTAAAAATAAATATATAAAGGACAGGTTCCCTGTGTTGGAAATTACAAAACAAAATATAGAGAAGCATCAAGAGGATTTATTTGTCATATCAGAAAATCGATGGAATCCATTTTGGCCTGTCACACACACAAATCCAATGTGTTTTACAGCAAACCAGAAATTGCTCAAAATGATGCATTACCTTGGAAAAAGAAAAAGATTATGATTTTTTTTAACACTCCAGAATGGTGATGATGACTGTGATGGATTCCAAGAATTCTTTGCATAAAATATTGCATAACTCTTGTTCAAACCTTGAATTATCACAAGTTAGGTTTGTTAAACCACAAAATAATAATTTAAAAAGCTTCAAATGTTTCCTTATTCACAATAATTCACAGTATTTGCTTATTTTATAAAGGAATGCACTAAATAGAACAAACAATTCATTGACTTGACTGTTGTAAATAGTGGAAACCCAGCTGATGAGCTAAGTAGATGGATGGTTATGTAATGCTGAGCAGCAGGTGTTAAAAAGTATTGTCCTTGACAAAATGATTACCACAACTGATTCATTGTGGTAAAAGACCACAGTCTAATTGTTGTGTACATGCTCTTAACATTGACAGAAGTCTGGATACAGATACTATCAGCCAAAACATTTGGAATTGAAGAACAAGGAAGGACAAGGTACGAAATACACTGTCCAGGATGTATTAGAATCCCTTTAGCAGATCTTCCAAAGACATGTCTAAAATCCTTCATATAGTAAGCTTTAGTAGTTAGATAAGGGACTTACCTATTAGTAATCTTTTTCTTAAATATACTTTTGAGGATTTTCTATGTTTATCTGGAATTGATTTTTTTTCTTAGTCTTTGCTTCTGGAGAGTATGATTTGGGGTTTTAAAAAAGAACCTTTCAGTCTATCACCTAGCAATGACTGATGTCTTCTACAGTCTTTGTGGAACTGGGAATTTTCAAATTCATGGCAAATGGTATTCTCAGACTGTTACTATTTCCCATCTCATTTTGTGGTCTTCCTGAGCTACCTGCCTCTGTGTCTGGGGCATTTGTAGGTATCATATTTCAGCATAGGTATAATCTCTGCTGTAATCCAAAAACTCTTTTCCAGTCTCATTTTTTTCTTAACTACCTTATTTTTTTTAACGGAGATAAATTAATGTATATTCATAAAATTATGTACAATATTATCTTTTAAATGCCAAAATAAAGGGGAATGATTTCACTTAATGTACAATGAAAGGAGGTACAGTTTCAAATAAGAATACAGGATTACAAAATACACTACTAGGTAGGCAATTTATTACAGGTAAAAAATTTAATGAGCATTTGGAAGCTTAAAAAATATAAATCTTATTTAAAAAAAATGCAGAAGACTAAATTCCATTGACTTTTATCAAGAAACACCTGAGGTAGGATTCAATAATAGACATTGGTGTGCAGTGCCAGTACCAGATTTCTGAACAAAAGGGATCAAAGGCATCAGAGTTACAATTGTCTCACAAGGTCCCTATAGTAAAAGAGATTTAGTGATGTGACATTTCCAAATAGGAAATGGAAGTGAATGGCTTCCTAGGCTATAGGGAAAAGACCATCAAAAAAACAAAAAGCAAAACAACTGCCATTTTGGCCTAGGAAAGAATTCCTTACTAACCATAGGTATGGTGGTAATCAGCTTAACCCAAAGCAAGACAAATCAGTAGAGAAGAGCACACTGTTCTCCAACTTGATAACTTACTCTAGCTGTTAATTTCCATTCTGCCAGAGAAAGACTGAAAAGTAAACCAACACAAACAAAAATTGGAACCAAGTAATTGATCAAGACAGATTTTTCTTCTTCCGTAGCCACTTGGTGGCTAATGGAAGCACTGAGAATGGAATAAATTGTAAACACACAGAGATAAAATACAAAATCAAATTCTTCAGAGAAACCAAGGTAGCATATACTGCAATAGTTCTATCCTGAAGAATTGGATTATTCTACCACATAGTCCTTTTCAGAAACTCATCAAACTAAATCTGAAAACAACAACTTGTTCTCCTTAGCCTTTGGAGAACTGGGTTTCAAACAGCCTTTAAGCTCAACTGGAATTTCATGTGTATGAATCAGCTTAACTCTAAATCAAAGAAAACATCTGTGTGAGCATCTGCAAAGATAACTAACTAAGCTTCACATAGCTCTAATGGTAATAAACTCACAGGCTAGAGCATACTATTCAAGTAAGTTTAAATCTCTGGAGACTATTTTTCTCTAGCTGCAGTTTTCATATATTAAGAAATATATAAGGCACAAAGAGCTATCGTTTCCAAGGGCTAGTTTACATTAGATTTCATGTGGAACATGATAAATATTTATTTTCTCCCTGAAGTATGAAAAGAACTAACTAGGAAAGGGTCAATAGTATATACTAATAGGCAGACACAGAATTCAAAGACTCTGTCATCTATCATATTGGTTCTAATAGGATTTTCAAGTGTATGTAGAGGCTATCATTCTATAACATTCTGTCTACCAATTACTCTCACAGACAGCTTAAAAAATGTACAAGAGTAGCAAAGCTATACAATGGACTAGCAAGCACAGTTACTTTGTAAATGACAATAGGATTATACCATCATTACTCTGCCAATCATTTATGTTTTACTAGATAGCAATCTAAAGTCTTTTGAAGAGCAGAATTGTGTTTTTTAAAGTAGATTTTTTCTTCTCCTAAAAAAAATATCTAGGGAGAAGTGTAACATAGGACCAAAAATATGCTACACAGAGGAATGTGTTGCAAAGGACAGTGGAAAAACAGGTCAAAATATATTTGGTTCAAATAAATGACAAAGTTTGCATCCTATCTTGGACAACCAATAGTTTTTAATAAATAAGAAAGTATTTTCAGTTAGATTCAACTTGAGTCTGTATATAAACCTAGTTTTTTATGTATAGTACAAAGGAATAAACTGTAGCCCATGTGAGCTTGAAGAACTTAAAATAGTGGAGAAAGGCTAAAAGGTGAATATAAAGAAGACATGGCTGTTCCTTTAAACAGTGTAGTTGCCAGCTTCTCATGTTGCCTGCAGCACATGCTCTGTCATTGCTGTACAGTGCAGTCTGGCATGAGGCTTCAATCCTGTTCTAGCTGGATGAGTCCTTTATGAAACAAGAAGGGTGGGTTCTCATGTTATGCTGAGAGTTTGCAGCAGAGGTGGGTCTTGCAGTTTCTCCTACAGAAATGCATAAGAGTTTCTGAGCTGTCTTCACCTCCACTGTGTCTGCATCCAGGAAATTTGCCAGATTACCAGGGACTGGTAATTTTTGCCAGATCCATTCTTCCACTTCTGTCTCAGACACAGCTTAATCTATGGAAAAAAAGGTTGGAAAAGGAAGCTGAACTAGTTAAGATTAGAAATAATGAGGAAAGTTTTAACCAAAGTCATTGGAACATTTTACCAGGGACAAAATAACAACTGGAAAATATATTTAATCTGTTTAATTTAATAAAATATTTCACCGTTAAAAGTTGGGAGTCTTTTTGCTGGTTTTGTTTGGTTTACAATAACATTCAAATAATTGAAATCCTGTGGTCAGAACCTGCTCACATAACTGCAGTACTGTCATTTGTTCTCATACCACCTGAAGGACAGCACCTGTCCTAGTATAGGCATTTAACAAGTAAGAAGCCTAGGAATTTGTCTGCAATCATTGCTTTGGTGCAAGTTGTGGTTCCTTTGCAATCTGTTTCGTATCAGGAAAGGCTGGAGGATTGGTGTCATTTACAGGGTGGGTAGCTAATCTAGGGCCAGCACTGATTCATCACTGCTTCAGGTTTGTGAAGGTGCAGAGGGGTTGGTGCCTTTCCAGCACTTGGTGTAGGGCAAACTGTGTGAAAATGCATCCCCTCTTCTGACCAAACAGAGTAGAATTACTCTCCTGTGCAGTTTACAACTGTTTTTAATTTGTGTTGTATAGATTGGTCTTATTTATTTTGAGTAACATCTCGTTTTTGTAACAAATTTTCAAGTTTTACTTTAAAAATAAATTTTTCAGAGCTCTTATTGGAATATAAATTCAAGAAATGGCATTGCATTGATTACAAGAAGCTGCAATCCCATTCCCTACTGTCCCATGTGAACCAGCTCTGCTATGAAGCAGCAGCTTCACTCTACTTGTAGCTTCAAGGCACCAATAATTTGCTTGGCTGCCTCTTTACCTCTTCTACCCGATTCTCACGTTGTTAATAGTAGTCAAAATCATATTTGTTATCTATTTGCAGAGATATACCATCAAATTGTCTTCTTTGACAGGGCTTCTGAGAGTCACAACCTGATGGACCTGTTTCAAGTCTCTACAAACTGGAGATTGCAATGGAATCTGGCTAAGGGGATGTTCTCAAGAACAAAATTGCTCTTTTCTGATGTGGCCTTTCTCCAGATAGATAGGTATTTTTAGAAGCTGTCCCATATATTTTTTCTAACAGATAGTTTGTGACTAACCTGTAGATTAAAATACATCATTAAACATCTTCACATAACTTTATACAATGTATATATTTGTAAAGACTGAGATCTCTTTATGGACAGGAAGGCAGACTATATATTCTAAGTGAAAGTTTTACAATACATAATGTAATTAGCACTAAACAAGATATATACATAAAAAGCGGTAAAACTAGTCCAGATGGTCTTTTCCTGGTCCAAAAGTTTTGTGTATTCTTATGTGTTATCTCAAGAAAGAAGCATCTATTGAGTCCAATTTCCCTAGGGTGAAGTATGTGGCATGTAGTATGTCTTCTCAGTGGTCAGTACTATGCTTTTAGCACTCAGTAATATCTTCCTTTTATAAAAACCACAACAGGTTAACAATACAAGTACTTCTTATGTAATACAAATGCTCCTACCTGGATTATAAGTAACAGCAGTAGAAAGCAGCCACCTGCAATACAGTAACATGTATAATTCATTGCTATTGCAATTGTGATTAGAATATCACATATTACATTAAGTTCTCAAAGTGTGTGCCTTGTTAACTATAATGACAATATAAGGAAATGTTTAATTCTTCTTAAAAAATGTGATGAATTCTGTTTTTTTGTATAATGAATATATTGTTACACATCATTCTGGTATTTGTGATATGGAATAACCAAATTGGTTTTCCTCTTATTTTAAATATCAATACTATAAAATTTGTAGAATGTGACAGGAAATAATAAATTATCCATTAAGATGAAAGAAAGCAGAATACAGTTTCTCCTCTCCTTCCTTCTTTCCTTTCTTCCTCCCACCCTCTCACCTGTCTCAGTCTTACTCAGTATGTCTTCCTTTTTATTTCTTTTTCTCTTTTTTAAACAGCAACAAAAAGGGTGTTTCTTCATCATTTCTAGAATATAAGAACTCTGTTTTGCTTTTGTAATTCTGATGAAAATTATAGTCACCATTTCATAGAAAGTTTGTAAAACAACAGTAGGACACTGGTCAGAAAGAATGTGTTACACAACCTTTCAAAAATGAAAGGCTAGCAGTGCACCAAACCATCTTTCTTGAAAAGATGACATAGAAATTTGTTTGTGTAAGTGCATGCATGTTCATGAAGGACGACTGAAAAAAACCTGAATGGTTCTACTTACATATTACCTTTAAGAAATGCTTTGAATTCTCTGTCAACAATTTTTCATCAACAACATTGAGTTTTTTGAAGTTAATATTAAGCAATACATGATATCTCTCTTAGCCTTTGTGTAATTTAGGACAATAACCCAAAGGTTAAGGTGTTCAAATCAGATTAAAAATCAAAACTACATCATTTGGGTAATTTTTTGTTGTTGAGTCCACTACACACTCATATTAGGCACTGTCATTCAGAGATACTACCAATGAAATTGGAATAATTTTAGCACAAGATTAAACAGATGGTCTCAGCAAACTCATCATTTTGAAGCAATGATATGATTAAGACAGAATGGAATTCCATTCAGAGTATAAAGAAAATATAAATGACTGTGGTCAAAGGATCAAATTTTTAAATGTAAAGAATGTTTTTAAAACAAATAGTCATAGGCTAGCTACTTAAAATATACCAGAAAAGCATCCTGTTGCAATGGATTTTCTCACATTGCCTGGATATGTGCATAACTTTTCAAAAAAGAGCCTCCCTTTAGAGGAACAAAGAGACAATTAGAAGACCACCTGGTCTTTTTGATGGTGTATGAATATAATTTCAGTGAAAGTGTCCTATGTCATATGAAATTAACATAAAAAATGGGAATAGAATTATTGATAAAAAAAGGGTAAAGGCAATTTATGATGTGTTTGTAATATGCAGAGCTCTGGCTATAAAACTCAGTAGTGGACTGCATAGAAATATTATCCCTAACTCATCTTTATTAGATAGAACATGCCTCAAAAGTACAAATAGGTCTCCCTTTTAGATTAAGGGTACTAAGACCACATTCTCATAGTGCTGTCTTCTCAAGAACACATACTGTGATTTATTTTGAACAATCCATCTCCAGTTAGTGAAATGTATTCTCCACTTTCAGCAAAATATTTATCGCTATAAGGAAATTTGAGAAAAAAAAGGTTATGTTATTTAGGACACATATGTGATAATAAATAAGTGAAGAATTAGGAAACTCAGTTTTGTTGGACCTTTCTCAGATGAAAAAATCCTAGCTGTGAAACTTACACCTTTAACCATGAGAATTCATTAAGATTTTAGAGTACAGTGCATGTACAAATACATTGTCATTCCTTTATTTGGTTTTCAGAGATATATGGAAAGATCATTTTGTTTTCATCCACTCAAGTACAAGCAGATGAAAATATCTCTTCCGCTGGCAGATGTACAACAGGAGACCTAGATAATCAGTGTTGGAACCAAAAGCAGGTAAATGTTTTGATTTAAGAGGCAGATATAGCCTGAGAAATCGCGGACAAATATGTCTGGAAGGAACAGAATACTTCAAAAGGTCAGCTAGCCCATCCTTTAGTTTTCCAGTAGGATTGACCATGCTTACATGATTCTTGACAGATACTTGTCTAACCTGTTCTTAAAAGCCTCAAATGATG
>WAAD01017957.1:9045-30200 GCA_013389945.1 Fregata magnificens | reverse complement strand
GAAACTACCAGTTTTATTGTCCCTATTAGTAAGAAGTTAATTCGTCTTCTTCCTTTTCCTTCTGTTAGCAGTGGACATGAAAACTGGTTAGTTCCTTCCTCTTTTTGGCTATGTTTTCTCTGACTGTGCCCCAGCCAGACCTTCTTTCAGCAGAATAAACGTTTCGCTCTTTCCTTGTAAGTCATGTTTTCCATAAGTCTGTTATTCTCACTGCTTTTCCTGGATTCTGTCCTCGTGCTAAAATAAGAGGCTTTATGGTGCTAATTCAATCAGTATATTTATTTCTATGTTGTGAAAATGGCATACTTGTATATGCATATATATGGTACCATTGCAGCAGTATATTATTCACAGTCATCCAGTTAATGGTCCCACTATTAATCCCCCTATGGCCCCACCGATTTCAGTTTATTATGAATGGTTTCCTCAAGCCTGCTAGAACCATATCTGTTTCATCGTGACTGAGCTTCCATAAGCTAATTGTCTTCCTAATCCCAAACTCCATCAGGCAGGAGAAAGACCATTATCTATTCACTGTACATCAGCATAAGATGATCTGAATACCAAGTTTCCTCCTCTAGCAGTGTTATGTTCACAGTAGTGGATGACAGGGCCAAACTGTGTGTCATTCGGTCCAAGATACAGTTACTATTACTCTCTGAGCTCACCCAAGGAGAAAGAAAAAAAGAAAAAAGTTCAACAAAACAGTCAACTTTCAAAATGTCCTTCAATAAGCATGTGCCTGATTTTAATTCATCTTGATATAATTTTCTTTTTACCAGTATTGAGCAAGATTACCTTTATTATATTTACAGCCAAATAACAGATGTTACTGTTCAGTAATAATTTGTCACAAAAATGAAGCAAATTCAGAAGTTATTTTTCAGTTTCCCACCACATAACCATATTCCCTTAACCATCTTATTTCCTGTATCTTTTATTTCAATCTATCCAGCAAACAAAGTAAATGAAAATAAGCCACAATGTAAAGAAGTCGGGATGCT
Organism: Fregata magnificens; assembly: GCA_013389945.1. Taxonomy (NCBI): domain Eukaryota; kingdom Metazoa; phylum Chordata; class Aves; order Suliformes; family Fregatidae; genus Fregata; species Fregata magnificens. The sequence continues at coordinate 29,196 of WAAD01017957.1, read as the reverse complement.
TAAATTGCTTTTTCTCTTACTCTTTCTCTCAGTTCTAGCCTATGGGAAAGTAAATAGAAAAGTGCTATCTCTGCTGTACTCCGGATTTTTTTTTTTTCATAGATTTAGGGTTCTCAGGGATTAAGAGAAGTAAGCAAGAAATATAGCAATGATTAAAATTATACAGTTTTGGACCAGGAATCAACAACTTCTTGGGAAGTCCAAGAAAATAAGGAAAAAGTCAGAGGATGTGGTAGAAAAATGAAATATTATGTTCTCTAGAATAAATCCACACATAATAATAGAAAATATAATATCGGGAACAATCTTTCACTAGTGAAAAGCTGGTTTAGATAGTTTAGATGACCCCCACCTTCATCTGTAATAGCTATGAATTTCCAGTTGTCACCATTATGAGTGTTTACTTTTCTTACTTGATACTTAACTGCCTCTGCCTGTATTTCTTTTGCTCAGTGCACAGGACCATGAAAATGTCAGGATAATTTGTGATGGTGAAATTTATGCAACCAAAAAGAAAACGAAAAGGCCTTTGAGCTCATAAAAGCTAGATTTTATTAGAATATAAACTAGAATAATTTTAAATAGCTTTTTTTATTAATATTTTAGAATAAGGATTCAGAGAGTGACTTGATAAGAACCTGGAAGAGAGATGCAATGGTGTTTACTAAATACACAAATGAAAACAGGTCAGGAAATTGCCTGACCTAAAAACAGTTGGGAGAATATGGGGTGTCAGTGGATGAAATGTGTCATGTATTCCCAGTCTTTTTCCTAGGTATCCCTTGACTGAAAACTCAAAGTGATTAGACAAGGATCAATCCAAAAGTATCATAACCAATTGTCCCCCTTTTTTTTTTTTCCTTTCTCTTTCTGGTGAGTTCTGGCATCCAACATTTGTTTCAGTCGAGTTGGCAACTTTCTGATTTGCAATGAACTCTGCCCAGTTCTTACCAGACTCTCAAACTTTCCTTAAATTAAAGCCTCTTGTAACATGGCTGTAGATTCTTTTGCCTCATCCTTCGTATGTCAAATTTTTCCTCAGTCAGTCTATTAGATTGCTTCTCCTCTTATAGGGAGTTCCTCCTGGCCCAGGCTACTTAAGGAACATGGCAGAGATGGAGAGTAAACAGAGCAAACTTCCAGTCCATTTCACACTAGAAAGCTGAGAAACACTTTTAAGGGTAATGCTCTTATTTCAGAAAAACTGGTCGGGATGGTATTTCAAAACTATCACCAGTTTGAGACTATTTGTTCTCTGTCCTGAGCTTTAGACCAATCTATGATGTAACATTATCTTGTACTTCTTCATTAGATAAATAGGATACACTGGAAGTTGCTCAGAGGGCTGTGTAAGGCTGGAGGTAGTCTTGATGGAGGTGCATCAGTGTACAGAATAAAAGCAGTGTAAAGTATTGGTTAAAAGTATGAAATCAAACTACTGATGGCATTACTATATCTGAGGAATTCAAATATTTAGTTCAAATAAATTTCAGTAACAAAGTACATATCATATAGGAATCACTGGTGTAGCTTTATGTCCTACGTTATACAGAAGGTCATAGAGATGATAATAATCTAAAGCAGAGGTAATCAAAAACCTCTTTTTAAAGTTTTTAAACACTAGAGAATGTCACTGAAGCATGGACATTTCAGAGGCAGGGGGAAGATGACAATAAGTCAAAATATTATAGAATCGTGCAAATACAGATCCCTCAAAAGGTTTTCTTGTTCATCATCATCTTTTCAAACTATGTTCAATAGATCCCTGACTCCTTTCACAGACATGTCTCTAAAAATCTTTAGTGAAAGGTATTTTACAACTTCTACGTAAGTAAAATACTCCAGTGCATTACTGTCTTTGGAATTAAAACATTTTGCATGACACTCAAATCACTCTTGCTGAAAATTAAAATGATAAAGCATTTTTGTCACTCTCCCTGGGCTTTCCAATTTGTTTTACACCTTTCTTAAAGTATTTTGTCCCAAAGTGGTTATCAAACTCTCCTTAAGGCTTTTTCAGTATCAAAATTAGTAGAATAATTGTCTTATGCCTTATTTATGACATTCTTGCTAATATATTCCAGAATTTTATCTACCCTTTTTTATTAGCATCACATTGCTGATACCTCTTCAATTTGTGGCCCACTATAACTTCAGACCATTTTTTACCATAGTATTACTGCTTAGCCATTTAGGCACCATTTTGCATTTATACTTTGGATCTTTTCTTCTCTAAGTGTAGAACACAATTTGGCTTTACAGAATTTATTTGTATTGATATCAGACACTTTCCCAAAGTCACTCTGAATTCTCATGCTGTTTTCTTTCATAAGGGGATGCTGTACCAAGACTATAGAAGTGCACTGTGTATTCCATTATCCAAGTCATTAACAAAATTATTGAACACTACTCAGGGAAAGTCCCAGTGGGACCTTCTTTAAAATACCCTCCCAGTTTGACACTGAGTTATTGGTAAGTAGTCTTCAGTAAAGTTTTAAATTTATTTCTAATTCTATCTGGACCGTGACTTCTTACTTTGCTCTTGAGAATAAGAGAATAGTTTGTCTCAAAAGCTGTGTCAAGACGTATCACATCTAATGTTTCTTTCTCATTCACAAGGCTAGCAACTCTGTCAACTAGAGAAATTAGATTGGTATGTGTATTGGGTTTGCGTGGCAAGGTTTTGGTAGTGGAGGGGCTACAGGGGTGGCTTCTGTGAGAAGCTCCTAGAAGCTTCCCCCATGTCTGATACAGCCAATGCCAGATGGCTTCAAGACGGACCCACCCCTGGCCAAGGCCAAGCCAATCAACAACGGTGGTAGTGCCTTTGGGGTAATGTGTTTAAGAAGGGGGAACAAAAAAACTGGGCAGTTGCAGCTGGAGAGAGAGGTCTGAGAATATGTGAGAGGAACAACCCTGCAGACACCAAGGTCAGTGAAGAATGAGGGGGAGGAGGTGCTCCAGGCACCTGAGCAGAGATTCCCCTGCAGCCCATGGTGAAGACCGTGGTGAGGCAGGCTGTCCCCCTGCAGCCCATGGAGGTCCATGGTGAAGCAGATATCCACCTGCAGGCTGTGGAGGACCCCACGCCGGAGCAGGTGGATGCCCGAAGGAGGCTGTGACCCCATGGGAAGCCTGCACTGGAGCAGGCTTCTGGCAGGAACTTGCGGACCTGGGGAGAGAGGAGCCCATGCTGAAGCAGGTTTGCTGGCAGGACTTGTGACCCTGGAGGGGACCCATGGTGGAGTAGTCTGTTCCTGAAGGACTGTCTGCCATGGGAGGGACNCTCATTGCCCTACTCTGATTGGATTGTTAATAAATTAAGCTAATTTCCCCAAGTGGAGTCTGTTCTGCCTGTCACAGTAATTGCTGAGTGATCTCTCCCTGTCCTTATTTCGACCCATGAGCCTTTCGTTATATTTTCTCTCTCCTGTCCAGTTGAGGAGGGGGAATGATAGAGTGGCTTTGGTGGGCACCTGGCATCCAGCCAGGGTCACCCCACCACAGTATGGTATAATTTATTCTCTACATATCCATTTTTAAATTTTGCTTATGTATTTCTTATAAATTCATTATTTAAGAATATATTCCAGTATCTTTTGTCATATTGAAAATAACTTACTAATTTATACTTTCTTGGTACACCTTTTTTGCCTTAAAATTGTCCCACATTTTATGACTTTTTACATCCTCCCTGCATTTTTGGGAATTATTAATAGATCAAATTGTTTCAGGTAATTCTTTCAGATATTTAAGGTGAATTTAAACTAGTCATACTGACTTAGAATGTTTAGATTAAGTAATCATTCTTTAATTTATTAGTTTCTTATTTAGACCTGTATTTCTATTACTTTTTTGTTCTTTTATGCCCAGCCGTGTTAGCTGCCAGTCACAATTTGCTTCAGTCTTCCCTATATCATGAATCGTTAGTTCACCTTTCTTATTAAGCAATGGATCTATGTTTTCTCTTTATACTTCTTTGTAATGATTTATAGGAGCTTTAATTACAACTATTTATGTTCCTGACTTGACTTAAATAGTTACATAGCTCAGCTCTTATACAATTACATAGCTAAACCGAGGCTGGAGCCTGCTTAGTATGTTCTGTCTTGTGCAATCAAGATTGAAGCTGAGCCAGCACTTTAAGGTTTTTTTGTTCTTTTGAACAATTACTTGTACTTCTGTGGCTGCTGATCCACTCCTTTTCTCTTTCTTCCAAGCTTATTTATTCACACATTGGAGTTGCCTGGAGTCTACTGTATTATTAACATACAAGTTGTTTGAAAATGCAACTTTTAAAAAGGCATATAAATTATAAACAAAATGATGTAATCATTTTCATCAAAAAAACCCAGGCTGATCAAGAAATTTCCAATATATCCTTACAAACCTCTAAACAGATTCCAGTATATAATGTCACTATGAAATTAGTAAGATTATTTGAGGTTTTGATTTATAATAATGGCTAATTCTGGTAACATTCTAATAAATTGTAAAAAACCACTACTAGTGGCAAGGACATGAGAAGGAAAACACCAAGTCCATCTCTTCCTTGGCTTCCTTAGGATTTCTAGACATCATTTATGGTTAAGGCAGTGGACTGAGCCTGATCCCAGACTTCAAAAAGCAAGGACATTAAAGCCATAGACTTTCTTGCATGGTCTACCATTGAGCCAATAACAAGATTCTTCCAGTTAGAGATTGACCCTACTTTAGTAATGTCTTCAGTAAAGATGGCATAACACTATATTGGAAGAAGGATCTGGTCTTGGACACCAACTTGCAGTACATTCTCGAATAGTAGTGTTCACCAAATCCTATGATGTTTGGACTAGTTGACTACTTTCCATTTTAAAGCAATTGTTTTCTACACAATGCTTATTTACAGAATGCTAGTTAGTATTTTTTAACACATTGTTTCATTTTCAGTTACAACTCAGGCAGTTTATTGTTACTTCAACACATAATAACTTGTTAGCATTGTCTATTTCCAATGGGTTGCAAATGGTGGTATTAATTGAATGTTAAGCTGATAATGCATTATGCATTGCATCCTGCCAACTGGGAGGAATATAATTTGCATGCGTATATTCTTTTTTAATAACTAGGAAATGTGTACAAGTGCAAAATGGGATTGGCAACATTGTTTCTTTAAAAGAAAAAAATGAACTAAACATACAATGGTTTACAGTTAGCAAGTCTGAATGGCTTTTCAATGGGCATTGGGCAAAATCTTTGTGATAGCTGTTTTATCTTTTTTGTTTGTTATTGTTACTGACATTTCATCTGTTGCAGTGTAGTGACGAACACGAAAGTTGTCTAAATTTAAATTGTGTATGTTTCATTATTCTGCATTCAGTATAACCACACATACAGCTTGATGGCCATAAACTTGTCTGGAAATATTACAGACTTTTTCCTTTTTTTTTAAAGAGCATCTAAAAGTGGCAAGGACATGAGAAGAAAAACACCAAAGTCATCTCTTCCTTTACCTCATTAGGATTTCTAGACATCATTTATGGTTAAGCCAGTGGGCTGAGCCTGAACCCAGACTTCAAAATCAAGGACATTAAAGCCATAGACTTTCCTGGATGGTCTATTGTTGAGCCAATAACAAAACGCTGAGCTCTCAAGAAAGAATAATAAATCTGAGCCAACTCCAAAGTCATGGCTCCATCAGTTTCTACTAGTTTTGTCAAATGACATCTGAAGGACTCTTAACAAGCCAATAGTTCAGTCCCATCAAAATTTGGTCTCAGATTTGGACATTCACTCACTGGATGAAGAGCTGACAATCCAATCAATCATTATAATTGTGCCCTAGCCTCCTCCATTTACATATTTTGCCTTCATCGACCCCATTTTGTTGACAGCATACACAGTAGCGTGCACTATTATGACACCGTAGGCAAGATAAAGAGGGAGAGGTGAAAGCTCAAGTATTGCTAGAAAAAACCTGAATGCTAATAAGAACAATATGAAACTGTTCTGCAGGCTAAGAGGACTTTCTTCATCCCTTCCATTAGAGCAGCCAAATCCAGCCCCAGAGAGCTACAGGGAGGTGTGTATTGCTTCATCAATCCTGACTGCCTACAGTCTGTAACAGAACTGATGACTGAATGCAATAGGAATTATTATCTTCTCAAACATCATGGATCCATTCTCTTTATATCCAGTAAGCGACAACTCACCTGCATTTCCAGAGCTCAGAACATTCATTAATCAAAATATATTGAACACTTGCAAGATTCACAGCCTAAAAGATGCACGTCTGACTCATTGTCACTGACCAGTCACTCTGACTTCTGGTTATTAGAAAAGAGTCATGAATAACTAGGATCACCGCTGCCCAGAACAGGATACAATTTTCTTTTAAGTACTCGGTAGTCCAGATGAAATGGAAGACTTGGATATTTTGGCTGTAGGCAACTATGGCCCAGAAGTAAGCTTTTAGTTTCTTAAAAGCATATGAAGTATTAAGCTGGAGTTAACATTACATACCTATACAATTAAAGCTAATATTCCAGCCACAATGTAATCTAGATTTGCACTAGGACAAAACATTAAAACCAGCTCACTAGCACTTATGGTTGTTTTTATCCCATCAGTGCTATGCAGAGTAGTTCTTATATAGCAAACTCTCAATTGTATTTAATGTTGTTTACCATGCACAATGCTTTGAAGAACTCTAGCTGGGCTGGAATGCAGCAGAGCATTTCTTCAACAACATGGGAGACAACATCAGCTGTCAGATCACTTTATGGACAAGAATTTTTAGTCAAATTCTTTGTCTCAGTTTCATCTTCACTGACTTCTGTGTTTGGGGATCAGCACAATTAAAGACTTTCTATGGTTTTGAAGTAAAGACTGGGGCTGATATTGTCATCCTCTGGCATGATAGAAGCTTTCAAATGAAACAATAAAAAATCTAGAAGACAGACTATTTGCAAGATCTGTCCACAATTAAAAACTGCATTTCTTCAAGGTAATTCTTTGCTTCTCCAAGTACAAGACATATTTCATCAACTTTGCCTAATTTAAATACATAGAAACATATATAAAAATAACCAAAAATAACAAAATCCATCGTAAAAAAAAGACCTATGCATGTGAGACTGACAGGCTAAACAGGATGCAGACATTGCCTACTGCAAGCCTGAAATACTGTAGCATTGAGTATAATCTATAGTAAAGTTAGGAAAAAAGTTACATTTTTATTCAGTTATACAAATGTCTTCAGTAGTTATGAGAGGGCAGATTATTCTTGGAGTTTATAGCACACTAACTAATGTCTACACTATTTAGATTTATTCCAAAAAATTAAAACTGCACCTTCTACAATGTTTACATTACCAAGCTCATAATGTCAACACTGAAATTTTACATTATATTTATAAAATTTATTTAACTGCTATATTGTTCCCAGTTGCTACACCGGGAAAAGTCCTGTTTTTCATGAACCTTACGCATATCAGGCTGTTCTCATCTGTTCCTTCAATGCTACTGCCAGACTTTCTGAAGAACTTGGAGAGTACAACTAAGAGAAATATGCAACAGACAGAGCCATCAGTAAAGGCATAGATCTAATAAGGATTTTTTTAGAGGGTAGGAGGCAAATCCAGGTTCTTCCTAACTTGTTCCTTCACTCTGTACTCACGCATTTTGCACCCACTATATGGTTATTTCCTCCAGATAATGTTTTCCTAGCTTGCTTACGAAAACTGAGATGTCAAAGTCTTATGAAAGTTAAGATATATGATATCTGCTGCTTCTCCCATATTTAAAGGGACAGATAATCTGTCATAAAAGAAAATGTGTTTCATCTGTTATTGATTTGTTCAGCTCTCTTGTGAAAAGTGTTCTATTTTGCATAAGGAAATTCTATGTACACTAAGCTTTTGGATTTGGATGTTTACATTGGAGGTCAGCTGGAGCACTTGATGCAGCAGCTGTTAGATGCAAAAAGTACCAAAAATGACTGAAGAAAAAATTAAGCCAGGAATCCAACAGTAGGTCCTAATCACAAGGTTAAAGATTTCTATTCTTTGTCTTTGGCCCAGTGCATTATTAATCATTTTCTCCAGTATGGAATTGCATAAAAAGGAGAAAACTACAAGTCCTGATCTTTTATTCTACCATCTCAGTCTGCTTTTACCATCAAAGTCTACAGATTTGTGGTTTGGGCAGCCTTCTGAGAATTGTGAACTTCAGTGCAAAAAATGTCCTTGTGGAGATAAGGATTGAGAAGGTGGGCTGTAACAAACAGCAGCCTGCAAAAGATGAATTTAAAAATACAAGAATTCCTCTTTACACCTTCATTTTAAGGAAATAATTTTAACCACCATTCTCAGCTTTTAACTACATCAATAGAAGGAAGTAGCTCCTCCTGCGACTTAGCTAGATATGCAATAACTGGTTAGAGGATGACAATCAAGATATTTGTACTCGGCATCTCTTTATAAAGTCTAGTTACCTCTACAGTTGTCAATTACTGTTTATTGTGCATCTCATTCTGAAGAATGTGACTCTTCATACACAGTGCTTGGAACATGGGCACCTAATGCACCAAGCCAGATGCCTAAATCACGGTCATTAGACAATGAACGCTATGCTGCTTAAACTAGGTACTGGATCTATCCTTTGGTCTGTGCATCTTTTAGAGTTGCAAGGCTCCTTGGATCAATTACTGTTATGTGCAATAAATACACGTCAAAGAAAGTTTCTGGAATATGAATATGAAGCCTCATTTAGATACATGCCACAAGGAATTAGAAGTTTGACTTTTCCTCTGCAAACTTTAGATCATGTTACAAAGTTTCTTTCTCCTTAGAGAAATCATGCATGTCTTAAAATCAATACCAAATAGGAGTTCACTTAACTATACTGTTGAGAATCATCGCAGATGAATTAAAGATTATCTGGTTTTGCACTCTGCCTGCACACCTAAATTATCACCCAAGTGTCTTTAGGCCTTTCTTGTTTCCAAGACCTCCCTGTCAGATAAATGATCATTGCAAGTCTTTTTTCAGGCAAGTTAGCTCATTTGTAATGCGTTTAGCAGCTCTGACTATGCTTTTGTAATTCCTAAAGAAAAGCTTAGACTACTAAAATGATTTACTTGTCAACAAAATGATCTTCAAACTGCAGCGGATGTTCATGTTTTCATAATGAACTGTTTTCAACACTGTATAGCATCACGCATGAGCATGCATTAAAAATTACAGCTGTGATGCAATGCTTTTCCTGTCACGTATAAACATATTTGATGGAACACAGCGTAGACTAACTAATTCTTAAATACCACATTCTGTCATGCATCCTTTTCCCTCCCCATCTACTACCAGACCAGACATTGCTCTCCTGCCCTGTGTAACCACCCCATGTACTTTTATTACATGACATTCTTCACCTTATATTCATGTTTTAAAACCAATGTACTAATTGTACTAATCTTAAAGATTTTAAAGTTTTGTGCCCAGTTAAATGGAAGTCAGGGCACAGAACTGAACACAAAATAATGTGCAGGTTTCATCTGATGAACTGTAAAGGTCTCTAATCTGATTCTTTATATTTGAAGGGGTTACCTAAACTGCTTCTGCACTCTGTAGCTAGAACAAAGCACTTCTATAAGATTCATCACACTTTAAAGGACACTTCTTGTATAGGTCAGATAAATCACACACTAGAAATGCCTAGCTTTCTCCACTGACTACAGAGAGGGCCTAGTGCAATTTATGTAGAGTAGTTCTCTGAATAACATATATGCACATTTGGTCAGATGAATCCTCTCCTATGAAACTTATTTTACCACAGCTGACTCAGAGGTACATAGAATATAGGCTTTGGAGGTTGAATGTGTTTTCTGTAGTACTTCACTATATTTATAATATTGTAAATAAACACGGTATTAAAAGCAGTCAGTGTATAACCCTGTAAACTGAAATATGCCTTCTTGAAATTGTAGTGTAATACAGAATGCAGCAGGAAAAATATGCCCTTCTAGGGGGAATTTGGTTTTGTTTGGGGTTTTTTTTTTTGATGTATCTGTTTGTGACAGGGCTGTTGGATAGAAACAAGCAGTTGGTGAGTTATCATCCACTGTTTTACTTCATGTCAATATATTATGAATAGGTGATAATGTAGCACATTAAATTAGTAGGGCTGTTATAAATGTGTGTCTGGTTGTCATGGTTTAACCGCAACCGGCAACCAAGCACCACACAGCTGCTCACACACTCCACCCTGGTGGGATGGGGGAGAGAATCAGAAGAGTAAAAGTGAAAAAACTTGTGGGCTGAGATAAAGACAGTTTAATAGGTAAAGCAAAAGCTGCACGCACAAGCAAAGCAAAACAAGGAATTCATTCACTGCTTCCCATCGGCAGGCAGGTGTTCAGCCATCTCCAGGAAAGCAGGGCTCTGTCATGGCTACTTGGGAAGACAAACGCCATCACTCCGAACATCCCCCCCTTCCTTCTTCTTCCCCCAGCTTTCTGTATTGAACACGACGTCATTGGTCAGTTGGGGTCAGCTGTCCCAGCTGTGTCCACTCCCAGCTTCTTGTGCACCTGGCAGAGCATGGGAAGCTGAAAAAGTCTTTGACTAGTGTAAGCACTACTTAGCAACAACTAAAACATCTCCGCATTATCAACACTGTTTTCAGCACAAATCCAAAACGTAGCCCCATACTAGCTACTATGAAGAAAGTTAACTCTATCCCAGCCAAAACCAGGACACTGGTGAATCACACAAATTCACATGTGCACTGGTTTGTCATTAAAGCCCTGTTCTTCTAGTGCTAGGTGGAAAAGAAAGAGGTTTTTTTCAAATATTAAAACCAGATATATTACTACAAAGTATAGTCAACTACAAATTATCTTTGAACAAGTTAGCTAAGCCAGAAAGGACAGACAACTTGGGTCCAAGCTGAAGTATGACTCAACACAAAGCAGCTAGCAAAGCATGACTTTGAATGCTGCTTTAAGGCAGTACAGAGTCCCAGAAAAATAATCTTTATGAGATCTTGTTTGTCTTCACACAAACTCATCTCTTCATCTGCATAACATGTTCCCAGAGCAGTGCTGCAGGTTCCGCAGTGATTCAGTTCACATCCAGCAGTCCCATAGCATAGTCATGTGGAAAGCACTGTCTCCATATCCATAACGGAGTATCAGGTTATTTTATCAATGCCATGAAAACGTAAGCTCTTTCTCTGGCATAGAATAACTCATTACCCTTACTGTTAAACACTTTCTGTCCATTTTGCTGGCTGGGGGCAGGCTGTGATCTGTATCATCCTCCTGAACCGCACCAGTCCCAGTCTGGAGAGAGCTCATTGAAATAGACAATGCATATCTAAACATGTGCATGTTTACCTACTTATGTAGAAATAGCTTCACAGACAAGATTGAGACATGTAGACCCCTGGCTTAATAACCTCTTTCTAGTACAGTGACAGCCAAGTGCTTCTGGAGGGGCCCAAGTAGTCAGTACTGAATTAATGCTAATAAGCAATATGAAAAAAAAAACCATGAAGTGACTATTGCAGGGAGTCCTAAAAAAGAATGCCAGACCTGAAAGGAACAATTTGCCACCAAAGTCTTGTAATGAAAATGAATTACAACCAATATACAAGGGAAGAAGGGATGAAAGACTTTCATAAAATAAGCTGCAAAACAGTTCAGAGAACATAATGAAACAATCTACACTTAAGCTGAGTAAGTTGCATCCTTATAGGTCATGTCTGAAATTTAAGAGGTACTGAAAAAGGGAAAAGGTAGTCTTAAGAAAGAAAAGGACAAATAGTTTGTGCAGCTCCAAGCAGTCCAACAAGAGCTATTGAAATTCTGACAATATTTCACTGGTTAGAGACCCAGTTCAATTTCTAATCAGATGTACTTAAAATATTCCTTAACATAAAGAAAGTGAATAACACCATCCCGGTTCATTAGACACATATATTTGTTTATCAGCCAGTGTAATTGCTTCAATAAGCACCGATGAACCTGGCCTGCCCTTGCAGTGACAGCACATTTACTTTATCAGTGCAGTTCCATTGGTTTTAAACCTAAAGTAGTCCAGACCATAAAATATAATGCATCATTAAAATATTAATGTAAATATTGGAAACATATCACTAAATTTCTCTCGGCTCTTAGTTCTTCAGAAAATACTCAGGGAAAAATGTCACACATCATAGTAAAATATTACTGAACAGGAAGCAAAGAGAGGCCTGAGCTGCAGTACCATTATGTGCTTATTTATAAATATTTCCTTATAGCCTCTTAGTTTTAGAAACTTAAAATGGAATCTGGTATCAGTGGTAAAAACAGTAAAATCTGCCAGATCACACAGAGATTGCTGATTTCCAGTCTTAAAAACAATAAAGAAAAACTCTTAATTGTTAATCTTCAGCAGACAAGGTATCCCGTTTGAAACTGTGGAATCGGCAAAAGGGAAACTATTCCTGCAGCATTGACAGAGCATCTGGGGGGAGAGGAAACATACCGTTCTGCCCATTATATCGTAAAGGCAAAATCCTGAAACAGACAGGAGGGGCAACACTTCAGATTACTGCAGCAAGATTAAGCACAAGTGATCCACCAGAGACATCATCTGCCTAATTACCTTAAAACTGATTCAAGGTATGGGATTCTTTTCACTTAACTGCCTAAAAGGTATGCATTTGCTTTTGAATTACTCAGTCTGGGTTTGTTTGTTTTATAGTCAATGGAGAGAAACAGGTATATTCAGCGCAGATTTGAACAGACCTATTTTAGTTGTTAACTGTAGACTGAGATGAAACACATAGTAAAAAACACCTTTCCTCTGTAGAGCGTAAAGGGAGACTATACAGCTTGCTCAGATATAGATGTGTACATTTAGTCAGATTACTACATTCTTTGGAGGAGCCCATCTAAGTTTTTCAAACAAAACCACTGAAAGGATCTTATCCATACTAAAAGAAGAAAAGAAAATTTTGGGTCATCTTCTACTATAGGTTTGTTGAGCACCTAGTACAACGACATTTTCACATGGTTTGCATAATATCTCTCTTGTGTTTACTTCAAAGTACGTAATTTACCAGTTGAAAATTTTCCATTTTGTCTAGGATAAAAATTGTTCAAACTTCACTACAAATTTACTTCTTTTTTCTCCATTTCTTTTAGGAGAATTTATCTAAGAGACATAATCATCTGTCACTAGTAGAAGTGCTTGTACTGAAATATTGTTAAATCTAATTCCCGCTGCAGCACTTCACTGAAACTTATTGGTCTTAGATAGGCACTGGTTCGAATTCTGAAATTGGATTCTGGAATAAATAATCAAAATACGGTTCTCTTATTATTGTCTGAGTTGTGCTCAGAATCTAAGATAAAGATATCTTTATTATATTTGGAAGAATAGAGAGTCTTTTGATTAGTGCTCAGATGAAAAGAGCATTTGAAAATATGGGAGTGACAAGGTCACTTGTGCTATACTTATTGAGTAACCCATCTGGGTAATGGGAGGAAATCTTGTTTCTGTGGGCTATCTACAAAGTATTCCCAGTGCCAAAATACATTAGATGCAATAAGGGATAGGAAGGGAGAGTAAAACTTATCAGGCAAATGAGGCAATCTGGACAGAAACCAATAATTCAAGATACAGGCACTATAATTAAACAACTGATTTCTTTTACAAATTCTATTTTTAAGAATCTATAATGATGTTTTCAACCAGCGATGAGACATGCTTGAATCAAGGCATTTTCAAACAAGGACCTAACCTAACAGCTATAGGTTTTATATGGAGTAGGAAAAGTATAAGAAAGAACTAAATGATTCTATTTCTGCCTTGCTACTCTGTTCTCTGCCCCCAAGCACTCTTCTCCCCCTGGTGTCTGTTAAACATTGTTTTTGAAAAACCCAGAACATATATTTTGTTTCCCACTTGTAGAACTCTTACTTAGACAAGAATGACTTACTTTTAAAGTTTTGTGAGCTTTTCTTAATAAAATCAGAACCTATATGAGACTGTAGTATTTTTGTGTCTGAAAACAGCTGAGCTTTTGGGCATTTAATCGAATCTCAGAGGAAAAGTTTTGCTCTCTGTAGACGGTATTTTAAAAAATTTTTTGTTCAGACATTAGTTTCATGACTGAACTTGTGAAACCTTACTGTAGAATAAGTCCTTCTGGGGATGTCAACTGTTACAACCTCTCAAGAGTGCTTACACAACTGAGGGAGATTTACATGGTGAAGTTTGATTTTCAGCTCCTTTTTTTTATATACTGGATCACATCCACAAATATTCAAGCAAAATGCAAAAAATGTGAAAGGCAAATGAAAAAGGGTCTTCAGAACCCACCTGAAGTCTAATACGGTTTCATCAAATTCCCCACAGCTGGCTTCTGTAGCTTTTGTGGCATTTAGTTGCGAACTCCTTGAGATATAGTCAATGGAAACTTCATTGATTATATTACCTTTCTCCCACTTCCCTAATACTCCAGCTGCTGCAGACCACCCGTCTGCAAAAAACAGTGCTACCCATTCCAGCACACATGGCTTTGCAATTTCTATATTATCCATTACCTGGAGTATTCCATGTCCTCACATAATAGTGTCATTTAAATAACTTCAAAGGTACCTTTGTTTATTATTTACACTTTAGTTACACTACCAGCTAACACTCATAAATAAGAGCTCCAAAAACTTGAGGAATAACTCAGGTTGCCATAATTATGTACTGAAGAATATGAAAAAGAACATCTGCACTGGTAATGGTGTAAGAATTTGAAACATTCATGTGTCACAATTCTGATGCCATAACAGTATGAGCAAATGGTGAGGTCAATGGTGAAAAAAGTCCTGAAAAAGCTGTGTCTGAAAGTAGAGAGCTTACTGCCAAAATTTTTGATGTGAAAATGACAGTAACCAAGAAGGAAGAAAGGATGTATGCATGGAAGGATTGTATATAAGAGACTAAAGAACAGTTTGGGGAACATGGAGCATTTGTCTTTATGAAGACAAAGATTCAACTACTATGAGCTGTATTGTGCTGACCACTCCATGGGTCACACTTTAAAAAAAAAAAGGATTGTGTAATACAACAGTAGATTAAAGATGATTATTGACAGAGGCTATGCTGGCACTTAAAATCCACAGAATTTAAACATAGTAAGAATCTAAGAAGGGTGGCTATTTTTAGGGATTACAGTCACTACTAATAATCATCTAAAAGTGATATTAAACTTTAAGTTTTGTGATGTAAAATAAACATAGACACTTCTTATCATTGAGGGACAGTGGGAGAAAAGTTAATGGGGAAGATGATCCCTCACCTCTGTTGCAATGTTTCCTTGTCTCTTACTGTGGAGTACTTGAGTTTCAAGAGCAGAAGCACTAGCTGTCTCCTCCTCTGTATGGCATATTTGTGTTTCTGGAGAATCTTTGCTTCAGTTGTTTTATTCAGTCAGTCTATTAATCCAAATTCATACCTGACGTAAATCTTGAATTCAGTTGAGCTTCACCAGATTTCATTTTGTCTCACAAAATTCCCTTATCCTTTACTACGTTCTGAATGATCTTTAATTATATTAGAAAACCGAAATAGCCTATATTCAAAAGAAAAGAAAATACTTGGGTAATCAGGTAGTATTTAATGAAATACCCTAGTGAGACCACGTGAATTTCTTTTTCTAAATGGGATTTCATCAAATCTGTTGACCACTAGAGAGTCATATTCATTCCATTTTTCACCACAGAAAGGGAATGTGAAATGTGTGTTGTTATAAAACATAGATTTTACAATGACACTGAACTGTTATTAGGCTAAAATGTTTGTGTAATTCTGGCATGTTAGAAAAAATATGTTAAATGATCCTTAAACTTACCTCTGAACCTTCTTAGGAGGTTACTGTCAGTGTGCTGTTAGGTTATAAAATAAAACATATGAGGCTACCAAGTGCAAAAAGACCCAGGAGTACTTACATTGTGGGTGTGATTTTCCTAGAGTTATATATAATCTGTACAAATAAGTCATTCTTTTGCTTTTAGTATTAACAATGATTTTAATAAGAAAAAACCAAACCCTTATTTTCAGTAATTTCAATGATTTACCCTCAAAATATAATTTGTACAGCAATTTTTGTTTTCTAGATGAGTAATTACATTTGAGTTGTCTCAAAAGGTAAATCCTACGATTTGGCTGATGATTTTTTCCTCCATTATTTGAAGATACAAAAAAGGCAAAGTTTGTGTTCCATATGCAACTTCATTTACCTTTGTATGCATATCAACAGCTCAGTGAAGCTCTGTGACTCACCGAAGAACTTTGACCATAACCACCAGCTTCCTCCCACTTCTAGTCATGGTCCTGATGAATTTTAGAATCTGATGAGGCTAGCCCAGGGGCAAGACAGAGGAGTGGAGTAAAAGCCTACACATTAATTATGCCGGAGAGAAAAAGGTACATGTGGGGGTAATCAGAAGGCAATCAAAAGCATTTTACTTTCAGATTATACTTTTGCTCTACTTTATTTGTTGCACTAATTTATAGGTTAATTTTTAACTTAAACAGAAAATCACAGTATTTTGAAATAATACACATAATAATACTCAGAGTATTTTCAGCTCTGTGTCAATTTACTTGTAGATGATTTTCAATACAAATACAGTAGGGATATCTTGTATTTCATGAACATATATTGTCAATAACTATTATGAAAGAGTACGTGTATGGTGCAACTAAATAAGAAATTCTTCCCCTGAGAATAAAAATAACATATTTAGATACGCCATTGAATAAATGGTTCCTTTGTATTAGATTAGATTTCTAACAACTACTTTCTTACCCCCCAAAATACACGTCTGTATATCAGATACCAAGGCCAGTAATTAAGTACATACACTGTAGAAGCATTTCTATAATAATTAAAAGATTTATGTCCTTTTCCCAAAATGACCAGATCCAAAAGGAACATTGTGGTATTTGAATTGCAAATGCCTTAAAGTTTCCTCTCTGGCTCCAGGGATTATATACAGAGTTAGGCAGTCAAGTTCCCCATGCATTGAACAAGGGAACTTAGGCACTTAACTGCGTTAAAGAGGAACTCGGCATCTGAAACACCCTCTTGCTATTTGTTTTTTAAATTATCATTCTGGTGAAAATGGCAGACTTGTTCTTTTCTTTGAAGAGAGCTAATGAAAGAGGTGGACAGCTCAGGATGTGTGCTGTCAGGTCCCTGAGGACAGTAATGGGCATGACTGTACCCTGTCCAGCCCTTTTGGGGGTCCTGACCCACCCACAGCCCAGGACCCCATTTCAGCCCCCCAGGGCTGTAAGTAGTGGAAGTATTGGGGTGCAAATATTCATCGTACCACAGGTGTCTCAAGACTACCATGGGGAGGGTGCACCACTGCTGTAACCACACTTCACATGGGGTAACCCAGCCATAACTTCTCCCATCAGTGGAATTTCTGTTTCTCTCCCAGTGGAAATTCTGACTTGAAGAAAGCTGGGGGTGTACGTCAGTGTTTAAAAAATCAGATCCCAGGTTTGTACATATATTTCCTGTTTGCCTCAGAAGTGATTTCCAAATAAGGGTCACTCAGCATGATTTCCTGTTTTGATCCTTTTTGAAAACTACTTTATGGCATTCATTAAGAAAATTAACTAGCTTTGCAGCACCATATTATGCAATTAGCAGTTCCCTACATCTACAGAGCTTTCAACACTGACAGCCTTTTATAAAACCTTCTATCTTTCAATCTGCAAAGAGAAAATGCTTTTGCAGGGAAATTTAGTGTGTGTCAAATAGCTGGCTGAAATAACAAGGAGAGAATAAAATGTACAGTATGCAAAACACAGTCAACCATTTCTGCAAAATGCTGAATTTTAATTACTATAGCTAATTACAATACTGCTACATTACTCTCACATCACAGATATATACTGGGTTAAAGTGGATTAGGATAAAGTGCTATGAGGAAACAGCAGCAAAAATAGAACACCAACTCATGTTTATAAAGAGGAATAGAGAACTTCTCCCTAAACATCTGAGCCTAAGCTTCTGACATCCTATTAAATGCCATGTCTTCAGCTGAGTGCCTAGTTCCATATGTAGTGACATACTAGCTCTTCAATGTCTGCAGTAGTCAGGTGAATTCTTGTTTTGTGATAAACAACCATTTACTTAATAATAATCTGTTTGAATTGCACTATGAAACATGGTTTATGATACTACCACATTACTCTCTCTTCCCTCCCCCAAACCAACAGAATGGAATAGAATAGAACAGAATTATTTAGGTTGGAAAAGACCCTTAAGATCATCAAGTCCAACTGTTAACCTAACACTGCCAAGTCCACCACTAAACTATGTCCCTAAGCACCACATCTACATGTCTTTTAAGTGCCTCCAGGGATGAGGACTCAACCACTTCCCTGGGCAGCCTCTTCCAGTGCTTGACAACCCTTTTGGTGAAGAAATTTTTCCTAATATCCAATCTAAACCTCCTCTGGTGCAACCTGAGGCCATTTCCTCTTGTCCTATCACTTGTTTACTTGGGAAAAGAGGCTGACACCCACCTCGCTACAACCTCCTTTCAGGTAGTTGTATAGAATGATAAGGTCTCCCCTCAGCCTCCTCTTCTCCAAAGTAAACAACCCCAGTTCCCTCAGCTGCTCCTCAGAGGACTTGTGCTCTAGACCCTTCACCACGTTCATTGCCCTTCTTTCGACACACTCCAGCACCTCAATGTCCTTCTTGTACTGAGGGGCCCAAAACTGAACACAGTATTTGGGGTGTGGCCTCACCAGTGCCGAGTACAGGGGGACGATCACCTCGCTACTCCTGCTGGCCACACTATTCCTGATGCAAGCCAGGATGCTGTTGGCCTTCTTGGCCACCTGGGCACACTGCCGGCTCATATTCAGCCGGCTGTCAACCAGCACCCCCAGGTCCTTTTCCGCCGGGCAGCTTTCCAGCCACTCTTCCCCAAGCCTGTAGCGTTGCATGGGGTTGTTGTGACCCAAGTGCAGGACCCGGCACTTGGTCTTGTTGAACCTCATACAATTGGCCTCGGCCCATGTATCCAGCCCATCCAGATCCTTCTGCTGAGCCTTCCTGCCCTCAAGCAGATCAACACTCCCGCCCAGCTTTGTGTCATCTGCAAACTTGCTGAGGGTGCACTCAATCCCCTCATCCAGATCATTGATAAAGATATCAAACAGAACCGGCCCCAGTACAGAGCCCTGGGGAACACCACTTGTGACTGGCCACCAACTGGATTTAACCGCATTCACCACAACTCTTTGGGCCCAGCCAGCCAACCAGTTTTTTACCCAGCGAAGAGTACACCCATCCAAGCCATGAGCAGCCAGTTTCTCCAGGAGAATGCTGTGGGAAACATTGTCAAAGGCTTTACTAATATCTAGGTAGACAACATCCACAGCCTTTCCCTCATCCACTAAGGGGGTCACCTTGTCATAGAAGGAGATCAGGTTAGTCAAGCAGGACCTGTCTTTCATAAACCCATGCTGACTGGGCCTGATCACGTGGTTGTCCTGTACGTACCACATGATGGCACTCAAGATGATCTGCTCCATAACCTTCCCTGGCACTGAGCTCAGACTGACAGGCCTGTAGTTCCCTGGATCCTCCTTCCGGCCCTTCTTGTAGATGGGCATCACATTTGCTAACCTCCAATCGAGTGGGACGTCACCAATTAGCCAGGACTGCTGATAAATGATCGAAAGTGGCTTGGTGAGTACTTCCACCAGCTCCCTCATTACCCTTGGGTGGATCCCATCCAGCCCCATAGACTTGTGTGTGTCCAAGTGGTGTAGCAAGTCACTAACCATTTCCCCTTGGATTATGGGGGTTTCATTCTGCTCCCTGTCCCTATCTTCCAGCTCAGGGCGCTGGGTACCCAAAGAACAACTGGTCTCACTATTAAAGACTGAGGCAAAGAAGGCATTAAGTGCCTCAGCCTTTTCCTCATCCTTGGTGGCAATATTCCCCCCTGCATCCAATAAAAGATGGAGATTCTCCTTAGCACTCCTTTTGTTGCTAATGTATTTATAGAAACATTTTTTATTGCCTTTTATGGCAGTAGCCAGATTAAGTTCTGGTTGGGCTTTGGCCCTTCTAATTTTCTCCCTGCATAAC